>PISX010012109.1:0-61998 GCA_004024625.1 Mellivora capensis
AGGCACTGGGCATGGCCAGGAAGCCTCCCATGTCAGTCACTACTTTTGTCTCCTGGGCCCCACATCCCAGCCTGTGGCTTTCTTGGCATGGAGCCTGCTGTGGTGGCTGTGGCCAGCATGGCCTGAAGCCCTGGGCAAGGCCCCTTTGGAATCTGCAGCTCTGCTCTCACCCCGCACCCCACCACATACACAGCCCCCCGCCTCGGAGTCACACACCTCTCCCCAGGCCAAAAAGTTGATAGAAATGATAAGATTATCATTTCTAGAGGCAGGTGAGTCCCACTTGCCCCACCTGACCTCAGAGCTCCTCTCCTGCCGCTCCTATCCCAGTTTTGCCCCCAAGCCTCCCTCAGACCACTGTGTGCACACATATACACACATACACACTCACACACATGCACACACACAATGCACACCTCCTCGGACAGCAACACGCTTCTCTCCCTCAGTACAGAGCAGTTGATCCCTATTCTGGGATCCCTAGAGCAAAGCCTTTCCTGAGCTGAAGGGCACCGTGGACCAATGTGAAAACAGGGGAGGGGGAAGGAGAGAGTCTGAGCTTATCCACTCCCTACTGGGTGACCCTGGACATATCACCGTGGTCATCTGTTTTCAAAGCCAAAAGAGCAATACATGGGTCATGGTAATTATTAATCATTGTGTCCACAGTCAAGGGGAGGGGTGCCTCCATCAGCTTGGGCTGCCATAACAAAATACCATATGCAGATGCTGAAACAACAGAGATGGATTTCTCCCAGTTTCTTGGTGCTGGAAGTCTGAGATCAGGGTTCCAGCATGGCTGGCTTCTGGAAAGAGCCATCTTCCTTCCTTGCGGTCAGCTGCCTTCCTCGTGTGTCCCCTCATGGAGAAGAGAGTTCATCTCTCTTGTGTCTTCTCACATAAGGGCACTAATCAAATCATGGGAGCTCCACCCTTGTGACCTAATTACCACCCAAAGGCTCTCTCCTGGAATGCCATCACATGGGGGCAGGGAGGGGGAGGGCTTCCACACAGGAGTTTGGTCGAGGCTTAAACACTGAGTCCATAGCAGGAGGACACATTCAAGCAAACTGCCTCCAGGGCTATTGTCAGGGGAAGCAGTGTCCAGACAAGGGAAGGTGTAGATCTGCTCTTCTCTGTGGATCAAACCCCACTTGGAGTCCTGCCCTCTGCCCTGGGGTCTTGTCCACAAAAGAACATGACAGTAAACCACAGACAGATGAGGTGCAAGGGAAAAGCTTTCTGAAGCCAGGACCAGGGGGAACCACCAGATGGGAAGGGCTGGGGGAGGCTGCTACAGAGAGAGGGGTGTGGGAGGAGGGGACATGAAGGAGGTCAGGTCAGTGGGACTGGTCACATGAAAAGATGATGTTGGGACCAAGCCCCTGCCATCAGCACTGAGATGGCACCCCAAATCCCAAGAAGGTATCCTGGAAGCAGGGACAGTGGCCTGTGTCTGAGCCACAGCCAAGGACTGTGGTAAGTCCAGACTTCTGCCTCCCTTCCTATGACATGAGCTGCACTGCCCATGCTTCTTCCCTAGTTGACTTGGGGAGACGTACCTGTTTTTTTGCTGCTCCCTCCTTCTCTGTGCTCTAAAGAAGGTGGTATAGAATGTCTCCCAGGAGACGTTCGCCACCCATTATCTCTTTTATTCTTCATACACATCCTCTGAGACCTGGATTATCATCCCATTTTGTGGAGGAGAAAATGGAGGCTCAGAGAAACTTTCAACTTGCCCGAGGCACTAAGCTAGGAGCATCAGAGCCAGAATTTAGGAACATTCTGTGTGACCATGAAGTCCATTCTTTTGCATGCCACCAAGCAAGTACCTCCTCTCCACCCCTCTCTCCCTCCTCTCTCCCATGCAGGCAGCCAGCTGGCATGGAACACGGCCATTTCCTTGGTGATCTGTGTGTGGCTGTCTTCTGCCTTCTGGGCAGCACTGCCCCTCCTGGGCTGGGGCCGCTATGACTATGAGCCTCTGGGAACGTGCTGCACCCTGGACTATTCCCAAGGGGACAGGTGAGGTTGGAGGAGCAGCTTCAAGGCTCCCTTCCTTGGGAATCTTTGCTTTGAGTTCTTATAACAACAGTGTCACAGCTGAAAATCCACATGGGGAAATGTCAACATGTGCCAGATAATCTCAACTCCTTGGTCATGATACCCACTTGCAAGCTGACAGTGGGACTAGGGAAAGCCCATTCTGCAAGCTGGACAAGTGATGGGCATGTGATGCAAATAATTAAATCATAACAAATATAAAGTTGTGCCCCAAAAGGAGTATTACCCTGTGAGCTGTTGGCCTGTGTGAGTCACTGAGTCACAGTCAGCAGTCACTGAGCCCCATGACCCCTTTGCCATCTTCAGTGCAGCCAGGGTGTTCCAGCTCTGACTTGATCAGTTTCTTAAGGGAGCTGTGTCCTTTGTTCAATACAAAGATGTTAAGGTCTTTGCATTGGGAGGGACCTCCTTGGCATAGAGTTTAGTTCTTGAGTTTCCTGAGCACCTGCTGCGAGCCAACCCCGGGGCCAAGCCCTAGAGAGACAAGATTGATGCATGATGGCCCCCACCATCATGGAGCATGTGTCCAGTACTGCCCCATCCATGTGGCTCTGGAGACACCAGGGCCTAGAGAGACCCTTTAGGGGACACCTTGGGGAGGGGCCACATAGGCTCCAGCCCCGCTCTTGCTTCTACTAGAGCCATGTTGCATTCATCTGCTTTACATGTCTACTCATGACCTATCTGCCCCTCATGACAGGTTTTCCAGGTGAAACCTGCTTGACACCCCAAGTCTGGTACAATTGTCCTTCCAGGGCACTCCCTACAGGTGTCCTCCCGGCCAGTGTCCAGTCCTCTGGCAGCCTTTCCTCCTACCCCTCCCTACTGGGCAGCACCAAGGTAACACAGTCTTCCCTCCACAGAATGGAAGTCTACCTTCCTGGGACTCCCACCTGTTTCTGATCAGCCTTCCCACTTTCCCATGACCCTTCCTGGGACCCCAGACTCTCCTGTGGTCCTTTCAGTGATTTCTTCAGTGACAGTGTCCAGTCTCTTTGTCATCTCCAGACCCCTTTCAAGTCCCTGTGCCAGGAGCATTCCTTGAATGATCCTTCCTCTTGGTCCATTGACCTATCTTCCCCTTGGTAAACGTGTTTTCCAAACTGAAGTGTCCCGTTTTCCATGCTCGGGGCATACACAGAAAGCAGACCTGAGTACCCGAACTGCCCAACAGAAAGCTGAAGGAGGACCCCCCTCATCTCAGCCCTCTGGCTCTTAAAGGCAAGTTCAAAAAGACTTAGTGGCTCCCTGTCTCTAAGGGGAGTGTGTGTGGGACCCGGGGGCGACCGCACTCAGAGCTTTTGTCTGATGAGAACAATTCCTCACACGTGGCTGTGTCCAGTGAAGGCTAATATGCCTTCAAGGGCAGCTGACCTCCCCCCATCCCCAGAGATGACCCTGACTCCTCTACCCCCTCTACCTGCAGAAACTTCATCAGCTTCCTCTTCACCATGGCCTTTTTCAACTTCTTCCTGCCTCTCTTCATCACAGTCGTATCATATCAGCTCATGGAGCAGAAACTCAGGAAGACGGGCCACCTCCAGGTGAGGATCCGTGCCAGAGAGGAAGAAATCCCTCTGTCCCTCTAGGGAACATGACTGATGTGAGAGACAGGAGTTAGGGGTTTTCTGTGTTTTCAGGGATCAGGAAAAAATTCAGCATTCACAGAGCTTGGGCTGTTGGGTCAGGAATGTCTCCTCCCCATTGCTGGGCATTGCCAAGACCCAGGAGGAAGGGTCAGGATTGCTCAGACTTATTGGACCCCAGAACCTTGAGAGTCAGGGCACCCTGCCAGACCCAATTCATGCTGTCGCATTTCATTCTTTCCAAGGACTTGAGGGTAAGCCCAAAATGACATACTTTTCAAATATTCCTTTTAAATTGCTCCAAGATGTTTCGTTTAATCACAGACTCTTATCCAGAACATAAAATCACACCTGCAAGCACATTTGTCCAAGAAAAACAATCCTTCAAAAAAAGAAAGAAAAAGCCCTCCTGGCCATTCCTGAATTTCTGCATTAATAGTCCCTTTCCACAATTTTCTTTTGTCCCCTCGACAATCTCTAGCGGATGAGCCATAACAAGCGCCCAAGTTTAAAAAAAAAAAAAATCAGATACCAATACTACTTTTCTGTGTATGATGACATTCCATCTTTGCAACTACTCTCTAAAGAAGGTTTTGTTATCACTTTGCCACAGGCTAGAAAATGGAGGCTATAATAAGGGCTTGTTAAGTAACTAGCTACAAGCCGGGAAGCTAGTAATAACAGAATTGGATCAAACCCAGGTCTGGGACTCCATGACCCAAGTGGTCATAGTGCATAAAAGAAACACTCAATCTTTGTTGAGACAGTTAATCTGCCGCATTATTTTTCCCCCCTGTGAATTGGAAAAGGACTGCACAAATCGATTTTAGCCGGAGATCCAGGTTGCTCAGAGTCAGCGGGAGGATGAGAGCTGGGCCGAGACAGGAATCGTGCGTGGCTCTGGGCTCCTGCTCCCCTGCCCCTCACCGCCTCCGGGCTGTCCTCCGCGCTGCCCGCCCAGCACTACCTGGGTGCCCAAAGTCGCTACGATGACTGGAAATTCAATGGGCCAGGAGACAGGGCTGCCACACCGGTGTGCTGCTTCCCCCTCCCCGGCCTGTCGTGAAACCATCAGTTCCCGCAGCATCAGCAGAGGTCGCGGCGCGTGGGCCAGGGACCTCGGTCCAGGGCAGGCCGGCCTCCGGAGGTGCTGGGGCCTCAGTGCTCCTCCTCCTCCTCCTCTGCGAAGCACATCCCCCCCCCCGCCCTTTTTTTTTTTCTTTTCTTTTCTTTTCTTTTGGAATGAGGGAGGGGCAATTCAAGAGAATAAAGTCTCCCAACTAACATACTTTTATTTCATGAAAGAAATGTGCCCTCTTTCAACTTAAGTCACCTTCTTCGTTAAAGGGAGGCGCAAGGAGAAAATAGGCACCGATTCTCAGCTTCAGCATTTTAACCTCTGACTGCGCGGGGGAAGCCGGAAGCGCCGCTTCCATCCTGAGAATAGACCGCAAGTCGTGCGCCTCCCTGTGGCCAGAGGCGGCGGCACAGGGCTCGCTCCCCGGTTTGTCTCACACCTTGCAAAGCCGCCTTGAACCGGGGACGGGTAGACCCACCAGGCGGCTGCAGCTGCCGCGGGCTGATGGCGAGCGGGTTCTGGGACTGAGCTGGGAAGGCAGCTCAGCCTGGCGAGCCGCGCTCACCGAGCCACACTCACGGAGCCCAGAGGTCCTCAGAAAGAGCGTGGACCAGGAAGGGAGCTCATGGTCCACCCCCTAGTCCCTGCCGCCAGGTAAGTGAAGCATTATCAAACCATTTTTGCAAACAAGACAACTGAGGTCAAGTGAGGTTAAATGACAGGTTGAGGGTCACACAGCTTGCCTGCCAGAGAGGTCCATCTGGCCCGGAGCTGCTCTGCAGGCTGGGTCACACTGCCCCGCCCTGCTGAGTGCCCACCTGGTCCCTCCCTGTGGGGGGCTGTGGCCGGCTAGAGCAAGTCAGCGCCTCTCTCCCGGGACCATCTCTCCGCAGGTGAACACCACTCTGCCGGCCAGGACGCTGCTTTTCGGCTGGGGCCCCTATGCCCTCCTGTACCTCTCTGCAACGATTGTGGATGTGAGCTCCATCTCCCCCAAGCTGCAGATGGTACGGAGCCCTCCCGGACCCAGAGTTAGAACTCTCTCCATCTCTGTGTCTCTCTGTCTTGCACCAGCTCTTTCCTGCTTTCTGGCCTCCTGGTAGTCTTTTCCTTTTTCCTTAGAACACCCATATTGCACTGGGAATTTGCTTCTCTTGGGGGCCACACGGGGCTGCTGCTTGACATTGCCTCACCTCACATGAGAGGACAGGGACGGACACACTCTGGGACCAAGGCTGAGACTGGTGGTCAGGACGGGGGGTGCTTCTGTGCCTCATCTGCCAACTGGTCAAGGAGGCCTTGGGAGTTGCAGAATCCAGCCCAAGACAGATAACTGGTGGCTGTGGCGTGTGGGGTGAGGGTGGGTCTGGGGTCACCAAGTGGGACCAGGGAGAGGAGCTGAGGCTGTGAGGCTTCTTCCCTAAACTGTTCTGTCCCAACAGGTGCCTGCCCTCATTGCCAAAACAGTGCCCACGATTAATGCCATCAACTATGCCCTGGGCAGTGAGATGGTCCACAAGGGCATTTGGCAGTGCCTCTCACCCCAGAGAAGTGAGCGGGACCGAGCCCAGTGAGGTTCTCTGGGGGGCTGCTCAGACCCAGGCCCACCCCAACACCCTGGACTAAGCCCCATGCTAGGAGGCTGCCCCAGAGTCCCGCCCAGCAGCCTCAGAAGCCAAGCTCCAGACTCTCGTTCACCCCCACCCCGCCCCCTGCCCCGGGATGGCCCTGTTTGGTCTGGCTCTCAGTCAGACACGGGGGATTCAGAGAGCACCCAGACAACATGGGAGGACCTGGGACTTTGGATTCAGACAGACCTGAGTTTCTATCACAGCCCTCCAAACAGAGGCCAAGAGACCTTGGGAAAGTCACTCCCTCTGAACTGAGCTTCCTGACCAGTAACATAAGGTCTCCATTGGGCTGCTGTGAGGTTTAAGCAAGAGAATGCGTACTCACCGTGCACAGGGAACTTCACTAAAACAGCTGTCAGTGTTCCGAGTCTTACATAGAAAGGCATGAAAGCCCCTGTTTTCTTGTGGGGGGGCCACCCAGGCAGTCAGTGTTCCAATGCCACTTATTAAACTGAGATCTGGTGCAAGCGACCGCATCTGTGTGTGCATCCATTTCCCGGCTTGGGAGGGGTGGTGACCGGCATGATGACTTCACTGTGCAGAAGGGACCAGAACATCACGTGGTGCATCCAGTGCTCACTGACAGCCACCAGCACCCGCCAGCCAATGACAGCCTGCTGCATGCTGCTTAGTTGCCAGCATTAAAAAATCAAGATAATGTATTTAAAAGCCCAGATGTCTGAAGATAAGGTCCCACCAATCTGGGGGAGGCTCCATGGTGACAGTCTGTAGAACTCGGGGCAGCTCTGCCCTTTGCCTGGGGCTTGTCCCCTTCCATCAGTGACAGTTTGTATGTTCCCTGCAGAGCCTGTAGGCATCTGGGTTTGTGACAGTGGTGGGGTCCCCATTCCTGGATGGACATCTGCACCTCCAGCAGAGTCAGCGTTTCAGGGGCAATGTGTGGGAGGTACACAGACGTGGGGGGGGGTGGCATTGTCCCAGAGGGAAATGGAGATGGTTGGCAGGGAGGTGGTGGGTTCTGCAGAAGGTCTGATGATGGAGAGCTGGCTGCCCCAGGCACCCAGGATGCAGGGAAAATGAAAGTTCAACCCCCAGATGCTGAGCAGGGAAGAAACAGGATAGGGTGGTCACAAGAACAGCATCTGGGGGCCCTGTGTGCCAGCACCTGCCTCTCAGCTTTGCAGATGCGGAAAATCAGGTCATATAAGCATGACTCATAAGAAGTCTGCACTCCGCAGAGGCTGGCTCAGTCATTTTGCAAAACCAGGTGAAATGGAGAGGGAAGCAGCTGTCCCACAGCCCTGTTTTCTAGACCATGCCCTGAGCTGCGTGCTGTAGAGACAGGAAGCCATTCAGCCTCAATCCAGTGACCAGTCAGACTCCTAGTCATAGGCCCTGCAGTGGGAACTGAGAGGGGGAGTCCTGGGGCCTGAGCTGGGTTCACACACAGGCTGAGTGGGTGGCCACAAAGGTGACAGTGTCCAGAGCCCAGAGATACTGACCCTTCCCCCACAGTCCACGAGTCCTTAAATTGTCTTTACTAAGGACCCACCCTTCACTCCACCATTAAAAACACTAACTCTGAAAGGTGGGATAAGGGAACACAGTGAGAAGAGAAGGGAGGGACACCCAGACTCAGAGAGAGAAGGGGGAGAGATGGAAAGGCTAAAGATGCCCAGCGAGAGTAGCCAGTGTCCCCACACAGACTCTGCCCCTACCCGTGATCAAAGAGGTGGGGGGCAGGTTGGCCAGGCATGGTAAAGGACACCCATAGCTCTTGCCCTGTATCCCAAGCCTGTGTAGAGGGGAGAAGATGGGCTCCGGGCATGTCCACCCTGGATTGGGTTGGCAGGAGATAGCAGGGGCTGAAGCAGCACCCTATGGGGAATGACCAAAGCCCCATGGGAAGCCCCAAGCCTATTTACACCCCCGCCTCTCACCCATGGAATGGGTTTAGGGCACCTTATCACCTTTGAGCTTTACTGCCCATGTCGCAAAGCATTTTCAGGATCTTGAGTCCTTGTGGACACTATGTGCAGAGCCTCTCCTCTGCCCTCCTTGCCACCACCCACCAGCATCCCCCCTGCCCTTCCATGGAGCCACTCACCTCCCAGGCCAGAGGGACAAAAGAGGTGGCTGGGTCCTTTCTGACACCCACCTCCCTGCAAGCCCTTGGGACAGGCACCGGGCTGGGAGAGGAATTAGAGCTGTTTCCTGGAAGACTCAGCACCTGAAAAAAGTTAGAGCACAGCCCCCAAAGCCCTGGAAGCTTCTGGGGCTCCCCCTCCTCTGCCAGCCGCCCCCCGCCCAAGACCCATTCATGGTGCTCAAAATGCCTGCTGATTTTCTCCATGTTCACTGTAGACTATGTTGGGAACTTCCACAGTCAGGAAAACATACGAAGAAATCAGTTACTTCTGTCTCCTTGACGTGTTTATTTCCTGGCCCCTTCTGTTCATTGATTTCAGTGAGCACCCCTCCCCCCGCCCAACTCTCCTGCCTCCCCAGGCTTGGGTTGAGCAATCTACACCCCCCCACCTGTCCTGTCCCTTTCCTCCATGTGCATCATGGCCTCCAGTGCCACTAGTAGGGACAGTGCTCTGCTCTCCCCACACAGACACAACTGGCTTTGGGAGACACGCCAGCCTTGTCCCCCAGCCCACACCATGCATCACTGTTGCCGTCATGCTCTCCCCAAACTCCTGCTTGGACCACATGATGGCAAACATGCCGTGTCTGTGTCGGACCCTGGGCTGATGGGGTGAGACAGGTACGAGATCCTTTCCAGTCACCCCAGAAAAAAGTCCACACCTCTTTATCTCTTCCTAGCTCTTGTGGGTAAAAACTGTGCTAATCTGGCTAAGAAGTTTCAAAAGTAGAGATTACCGTCCAGCTGTGTCCACGCAAGTGGAGTTAGACGTAGTCATCAGCATTATCAACATTGCCCAGAAGTTTCCTTCAGAATCTTTGCAAATCTTACATCAAAATGAAACTTTCCCCCCATTCCATGGAAATTAAGCATGCCCTCTGAGCGTCTCTGTATGTTTGGTTTAGTCCCGTGTTTCAGTAGAATTGTCCCCCACTGACTCTCAATACGCAGAGCATTTCAGCCCCATTCTGGATTTTCCTGTACGTTTCTGAGGCTTGACTTGGTAACCTATATGTCTCCAGTAATTTAAAAATGTAACCTACAGGGGAAGAGAGCCCTGTACATGCCGTCACGCGTGGTGATGCGGCCTCAGCCCTGCCATCCTGTCACTGGCGGGGGCGGGGGGGGGGGCGCTGGGTGAATCCCGAGCCCTCTCTGGCCCGTCCTGTCTTCATTTCACCTTCCTCTTCATCATCTCAGTCCGAGCGGGGCTCTGACAAGGGCATGAGGCTTTCAGACTCTACCAAAAGTCTGTTTTCATCCGCTCCTAAAATCCATATGTTGAAGCCCTAACCCCCAATGTGACTGTATTTGGAGAGAGAGTCTTTACTGAAATGATCAAGATGAAACGAGGTCATAAGGGAGAGGCCCTGATCTAATAGGACTAATCTCTTTGTAAGAGGAGACACTAGAGAGTGCTCCTCCACTCCCCTGCATAAGCCCCTGGCAAAGGCCAAAGGAGGACACAGTGAGAAGAGGAATGTCTGCTAGCCAGGAGGAGAGCTCTCCCCAGACACAAACCCTCATGGCACCTTGATCTTGGACTTCTACATCCAGAACTACAAGACAATAAATGTCTGGTGTTAAAGCCACCCAGCCCGTGGTCTTTGGTTACAGCAGCCATAGGAGACTAATACAATGTTACACCAAAGCTCACTGTTCAAAAGAGATGACAGCAGAAGGGGAAGGAGTGCCCAACTGTTGCCAGCTGCTCACCAGCACCCAGAGAACCCAGCCAGTCTCCCTTCTGCAGAACCTGGAATTATATGAAATTCAATTTAAAAGGCACAAAATTTGTCTTCTAAGATCACCCACCCCTCTCAGATCCATTTTTAAAAAGATTTATTTATTTATTTGAGAAAAAGCAAGCGAGCACAAGGGGGAAGGGGCAGAGGGAGAAGCAGACTCCCCACTGAGCAGGAAGCCTGACTTGGGACTCCATCCCAGGACTCCAGGATCATGACCTGAGCTGAAGGCAGCTGAGACACACAGGCGCCCCCTCAGATCCATTTATTTTGGAGTTTATTTTTGTAAGGAAATATAAGTACAGTAGAATGATATCCCCCACCCCACCCAATTTCTTGCTGGGAAAGATGGCTCTGCCTATTGACAAATAGACTTGAATTAAAGTCACAAACAAAATAGCAAGTTATCTCTGAGGTATAGGAATGTACAGTCCCTGGCCTCCTCCCTCCCCTCCCCAAATCCCCACTGGAACAATTTTTCTGGGGAGGGGAGGGACTGTGTGATTGATTGATTAGAAAAAAAAAAAGAATATAAATTAATTATAGTTTAAACTATGTCTATACTTTTGCTTAAAAGTAAGGAGATTTTTCCAAATTTTCCACATAGAGAAACAAATTCAGTAGAAAGGTAACAGGCCTCATTTATTTATACCTTTCTCCTTGCCATGAAATTGATAGGATTTCTGTTGTTATTCCTGTTAGAGACACTCCTGGTTCAATTTGCTCCAATACAAGTTCACTCTCCCTCCCATCAAACTGCCTCCAGTATTATTTTCCCTACCTCCGTAAATATCATTATTCTCTGTCCTGTCATATAAGCTAAATGAAAAGAAAATGAGGAGAAAAAGCAAAGATCTGATATGCATAAATACTTGGCAGGTTAGGACCACGCAGTTCTTAGCTTCTACCACAAGGTGGCAGTGCGAACTCAATGATAAATTTCATCCGCAGCGGCTGCTCTGGAGGTGCCTTTCAGAAGAGCCTGGGAGTTCCCTAGTGAAGCAATATGCGTGATTCTTGATTCCTGCAGGATCTCAGGCAAGTTTTCTTTTCTGCTCTTGGTACAGAAGCCTGATGTCTAGCTGTTTTCTACCTCAGATGATGTGATTCCCCATCTCTCCTTGAAAGGAACAAAATTGCATGCCCATTGACCAGAGAATGCCCAGATGGCCCTACAGAGTCCCCCTTTTCTTTGCCTACAGAACAGTCACTGGAAGTCTACCAAATATAAACCTCCCAAGTCTTCCTGCACACAGGATTTGGTCAGGAAGACATTCTAAATACTATGCTCAGAGAAGCAGCCTGAGCCTCCGGGAATGTGCAGTAAATGGCATTTGGTGATGGTAATGTTCCTAAGATCACGAGTGCTGGAAAAGCCTTGGATGAAGGCCAAAATCATAATCCCTAAATCTTCCCTCTCCTCTTGGTTGTGGTAACTTTCTGTTCCCCTCATAAGCTGCTCCCTGGCCCTGACACCACACACCTGTTCTTTCCTCCATCTATCCAGCTGCTCCTACAATGGCCTCCATTATCTCCCTGCAAGGAACCCTTAGCCCAGCTGCCCCTCTCTCTGCTGCTGTGGAAACACACACAAGTCCTTCACTCCTCTAGGTAAGAGGTAGCCTGGCTGCTTGGTAAGCACTTAAGTGTGGGCATTGGAGAGACCGAGGCATGAACCCAGGATTTGCCTTTTATTCAGTGTGTGAACAAGTTGGAGCAAGGGTCTTATCTCTGAGTTTGTTCCATGCCCACCAAAATGGAGTCTCGGGCTGGCATAAAATGTAAAGCACGTGGTGGATGGTCAACAGATATTCGAGTCCCTCCATCGGGGACCTTACCAGCTATTCCTTGTTATCCCCTGATTTTTCTTATTAGTCACTCAAGAAAGGAGTATATAGGAAAATTATGAAGGCTGAGAGGCAACTGTATGCAGCATGCATCAAATCTACTACCTCATTTCATTCCCCACACATCCTTAGAAACAGTTCTCTCATTCACCTGCACGTTTGCGTAATCTGAGGCTCGGTGATTCAGAGTGTGGTCTCTGGACCGGAAGCAACGGTTTCACCCAAGTGCCCGTTAGAAATGTAGACTCTCAGTGTCTGCCCCAGACCTCCCAAATCCTGGTGTGCTTTTTCACAACCCCTCCACCAGGTAATTTGTGTGCACTTAGAGCTTAAGAAGCCCGGTGCAGCTTTACAGACTACTGATGTCTGCGTCCCTCCCACAGAGACGATGATGTAATTGGTCTGAAGAGCTGGCTGAGCTGGAGACTTTAAAAAGCTCCCAGGGGATCCTAATGTGCTACCAAGATTAAGAACCACTGATGGGGGTGGGGTGGGTGTTACGGACATCCATTTTACGGAGTGATTTAGCTGAGAATTACTGAGTCATCTCTGAGGCCATTCTCTGCTGTTTTCTATGCACATATAACATCAATACACAGATGCATATATGTACATACATATATGACACAAGTATGCATATTAATATATACACACACCTGTACATATATTCATACACACATATAGTATATATGCACGTGCATATGTATGTACCTTTGCATATATAATATGCATATTAATATATGTGCATATGCATATTAAGATACACACATGTGCACCTATAATATACACATGCATATTAATATACCTGCTATGTGCATGTTAATATATACACACATGCAGATATAATGTGTACATATGCATATATGACATACAGTCGTATGCATATTAATGTGCATGTGCATATTGATATATACACACATGTGCATATATAATATATACACATGAATATATACACACATAGGCATACACATCTTCCTCCAGAAGTCCTTTATTTTTACTTATCTCCATCTCATCCTATAGCTTGCTTTCATCTTTCTCTTACTATTTCCCCAAATCCCAAAGATCGTAGACCAGCAGGAGATCATCAGCCCAAGGTTTTTTGTTTTATCACCAAGATATCATTTACAAGATAATAGAGTCAGGTCTTGTAAGCAATTGAGAGACTAAGGCATAAAAATGTTGAACACACTTCTTAAGGTCATAAGTGCCTGAGGAAGCTTCCCGGCTCAGAGATTTTCAGGTATCAGTGCAGGCAGTGCCTTTTGAGGTGGTGGAGAGCGAGCCTGACTTCTCCAACCATAAAATGCACAGGATCACCCGAGATCTTAAGTGCAGACTGTTGGTTTGGTAGGTGTGGGGTCGGGGCGAGGTTCCGCATTTTTAACAAGCTCCCAAGTGAAGGGGATGCCGCGAAAGGTGTGGTGTGTTTGGTCAGAGCAGCGCACTACAATGTGATCCCAGCTGCCTGGTATTCAAGTCCCAGCCGCTGACTGGGGTGTTCATTCCGTCTCTCTCACCAATGTTAAAGGTGTGTCATTGACTGTGGAGAACCACTGACCCCCCATGCCAGCCCTCAGCCCACCCCTGGGTGGTGCTCTGGGAACACCTCCCAGAGGTTTCTTGCTGAGCAGCTCTTGGGTGTTCATTGAACGAATGTTTATTGAACCTAAGTATAAATCAAGACACTATTTAAATAAGACAGTCAAGGTCCTCGTGAGCAGCTTGCATTCTAGTAACAACAAGTAAGTGTATAAAGTAGATCATTACAAATTGTGATAGGCACCCTAGGAGAGAGAAGGGATAAGATAGGAAGGGACTGGGAGGGTGGCCAGGAAAACACCTCCGAGGAGGCGATATTTGAACCCAGACTAAAAGGATGAGAATAAGGCAGTCAGGAGGAGGGCAGGGGGAAAAGTATTCTAGGCAGAGGGAACAGCAAATGGAAAACAGTGGGGCTGCTCAAGGAATATAAAGACCCATAGGTTCGAACAGATGGAATCGAGGAAAAGCAAGAGGAGATGGAGGGACCACATCTAGCAGGGCTGCAAGGTAGGATGGGTGGGAGGTGGAGGATAGAAAAGGTGGATTCGTTTTTTTTTTTGTTTTGTTTTGTTTTGTTTTGTTTTGTTTTTTAAGAACAAATTAAAGCCAGGGCACATGGGTGGCTCAGTGGGTTAAGCCTCTGCCTTCAGCTCGGGTCATGATCCCAGGGTCCTAGAATCGAGGTCCACATCGGGCTCTCTGCTCAGCGGGGAGCCTGCTTCCTCCTCTCTCTCTCTCTCTCTCTGCCTGCCTCTCTGCCTACTTGTGATCTCTGTCAAATGAATAAAAATCTTTAAAAAAAGAGAGAGAACAAATTAAAGTCTTTGAAAGGTTTTAATCAGGAAAATAGCCAGATCCAATTTCCATTTTTTACTAGTCTCTCTGACTGCTGTGTGGAAACTACCCTGGAGTAGCCAACAGTGCGTGTAAGAAGGTGAAATGGAGACTGTTATGCTAGCCCAGGCTATTACCTTGAAATGAGGAAAGTGATGGTGGTGGTAATGTTAAGAAGTGAACAGATATGATATATGGTTTTGGAAGCAAATATAACAATTTGCTAGTGGTTTGAATACATTCATTAGTTTGGTTATTTTGATTTCAGGAAACAAAACTTAATCTTAACTTTCTTCAGAAAATAAGAACAATTAACAGACTTATAAAAATGAAAACTATGATAGTTTAGGCTTCAGGCGAGGTTTGATCAAGGCTCTAGCCTTATTTTTCTGATTCTCAGTCCTGCCCCATCTGTCCCCCACCCTTTGTGTGTCATTTATCCTTAAGCTGAGTCCATACATGGTTGTAAGAGGGCTTCAAGGGCAAGATACATTGTGGCAAGATGGCTTTATTTGCATGGAGGAGGGCAGGCATCATTTCCAACAACTGTAAATTAAAAATCTTGATTTTGGGGTTCATTGAGCCAGCTTCGAACAAATGTCTATTGCCAGGAGAACAGATCAGAGACTTAGCTCTATACCCCTACCTACTATACCTACATTGCCAGTGGATGGATTAGCTTTTTTGGGCATTACTAAACACAATCAGCATGGATAGGGATGAGATTACCTGAGTTGGCTTGGACCGATGAAGGTATTGGCATAATCCATCCTACCCAAATAACACAGAAGCTGCAAGGGGGGAAGAACCACATGGATGTTGAGGAGAAATGTACAACTTCCATTACTGTAAACTGTATTAGGTTTGAAGGCATGGAAGGACATGAGGATGACCTAAGTTTTTGGAGGTGTCATGCTAAGATAGGGAAGACTGAAAGGCTTAGAGGGGAATAAATACAGATGTCTCTTCGATACTCAAGGATCTGAGTCTATTGAGCATTTGGAAATATGAGCAGGAGCTAAAGGGATTTGTCCTGGGTGGAATCACTCATGTCACAAGGCATCCTGTAGGTGTGGGGCAGAGTGACAAACTTCAAGCTACTGATGCAGTCTCTCTTTGACTCACAGCCCAGAGATTAGCATGAAGAGAGGGGTGGCCTAGGAATCTGATTAAAAGGTTAGGACTAGTGACTTTCCAAACCAAATAAAGCCACAAGTATCAGTATTCTGCTACTAAGGGAATAAAGGATGTATCTTACTAAACATGTAGATTAAAAAAATTAGAATGAAAAGTCTTTTTTGTCTTTTATTTCTGTGATACTTAGAACAACCAGAGGAGGGAAGTAAGAAGGGGATTTGGAGCCCCATTTTTTCAGTGAAAACAATGATTCACAAAAGTTAACTGATGACACCAGATCTTGTGTTTGAACCCCAACATCTTGATTCTAAATCTAGCCTCCAAACCCTGTAGATCCAAGTATCTATGGTCAGATAAATTATTCTTGGGGGGGGATATATGTACATGACTCAAGACAGGGGAGGCAACTTAACAGGGTCATAGCAGATAAGATGGAAAAAATCCTGGACTCCCAGTCAGAACAACACTGAGCTTGGAGCTTTGCTGCTGCCTTCCTGTCTCATCTTGGGTGACTCATTGAATTTTTCTGGTCTACATTTTCAACTATCTAATAAGGGGTTTGGGTTAGGTCAGTTGTTTTCAAAGTTTAAAAAAAGAAATCTGTCCCCCCCCCCAAAGAAGAGCCATATTAGGAAGTGTAAATAAATTAGAGAGAACCCAGCACAACTTGTCCCCCGTCCTCTTGCCCCAGGACCATCCTCCTGGAAGGTCTGAAGACCCCTGTGTTTTGATTTTCAGGAGTCTATAGGGTTGCTTCCTTTTCTAAGTCCTGGGTTGCCTATCTTCCCGGGATTTAAAGTCTCCAGACCTCCAGGAATGTTGCCTCCCGGCCCTGTCTCCACACCTGGCCAGTGCCACAGGGCAGCAGGTGTTTTCTGTTCATAGTTCCATGAGTTCATGAGCCCTGTGGATGAAGCACCTTTGTTGTTTTGCCTGCATGGATTTCAAGGAAGACCTTTGTAGAAACTCAGGCATGAGGGAGTTGAAGACAGGATTGTTCATTGGTTGCTGTTAGCAAGTGCATTTGTGCCAAACTGTTGGTCAAAATTAAACAGGAAATGATTAAAGTGTCCTGGAATTAAGAAAGGCAAGAATAATAAACACTCATAATTATGTGCAGCATTGCCTTACATTGTGTTATAGGCCTTATATGTGTCATCTCATCCAATCCTCTGAACCATATTAGGATCACAATATTATGATCTTAAGTATTATTATCCACATTACATATATGGAAAACTGAGGTTCTAAATGATTATGAAAACTGCCTTAGGGTGCTCTATTAAAAAATGATACAGTTGGGATAGAAATTCTCAGAACTGTCTAGATACAAATGCAAGAATAGTTTTTTCCAGAATTTTCTAGGATTAAGAAATAAGACCATAGCATCTCAAACCAACATAAACTTTTTCTCAATGGTTACTTTCTCATTCCTTCAACAATAGACTGCTATTTACCAAGCACCTGGCTTTGCTCTGGAAGGGAAAAATAAGGTGAGTAAGACACCATATTTTCCCTCTAGGAGTTCACAGCCTAGCAGGGGAATAAAGTAGGTCATACATACCATTTGTTTTAAGTGCTATAATAGAGGTTAATTCAAGGGGTGCCTGGGTGGCTCAGTCAGTTAAGTGTCCGCCTTCGGCTCAGGTCACGATCCCAGGGTCCTAGAATTGAGCTCTTCATCAGGCTCCCTGCTCAGAGGGGACCCTGCTTCTCTCTCTCCCTCTGCCTGCCTCTCTGCTAACTTGTGTTCTCTCTCTATCTCTCTGTCAGATAAATAAATTAAAAAAACTTAAAAAAAAAGAGGTTAGTTCAAAATTCTGAGGTGTCAGCAGACATGATAGAAATTAAGGGTCTTTGAAAATCTCCACAAAATCAATGAGAACACTGGCAAAAAAATTAGAAAATCCATGTTATCATAATCCTGGACATTAACAAAATCTTTCAGGGGTGCCAGTGGGTTAAAGCCTCTGCTTTTGGCTCAGGTCATGATCCCAGGGTCTTGGGATTGAACCCCACATCGGGATCTCTGCTCTGCAGGGAGCCTGCTTCCTCCTCTCTCTCTCTGCCTGCCTCTCTGCCTACTTGTGATCTCTGTCTGTCAAATAAATAAATAAAATCTTTAAAAATAAAAACAAAAAAACAAAACCAAAAAATCTTCCAATAATCCAAGAGGTGTTTATTAAGGAATTTTCCCCAAATATCATTTTTAATAGAAAATTATAAGGTATGCAAAGAAATAAGAAAGTGAGTGATCAACAGAAACTGGTTGAGAAAGATCATATATCGGGACTTACTAGACAAAGACTTTAAATTGGATATTTTAAACATGTTCGGAGAACCAAAGGAAACTATGAGATCAGTGTCTCACCATGTATAGAATAATAATAATCCAAATGTCAACTGATGAATGGATAAAGTAGTGTGTTCATGTAATGAAATAGGATTCAGCCATAAAAAGGAACAAAGTCTTAATGTATGCTACAAGGATGAACCTGAAAAATACTATGCTAAGTGGAAAAAGCCAGACACCAAAGACCACATTATATACTATTTCATTTATAGGAAATGTCCAGAATTGGCAAACACAAAGAGATAGAAAATAGATCAGTGGTTGCCTGACCGGGGCAGGGAGGGAACAGGGAATGCAGAGTGACTGCTGATGGGTACAGGGCTCTCCTGAGGATATCGAAACTGTTCTGGAATTAGATTGTGGTATTGATTGCACAACTGTGAGAATACACTTTAAAAGGGTGCATTTTATGGTGCGTGAATTATATCTCAATTTATATCCTACCCAATGTCTTACTTTTATGGTCTGAAAATTGAAAGCACTACAGGAGATCAGAGGAAAGTTAAAAGTTAACAGGAGGATCCAGGAAGGCGTCCTCGAGGAAGTGACACAAGTCCTTTTCCTAACTCTCAAGTCTCTGAGTATTGCTCAGAGCTTATGAGTATGGCTTGTAATCAAGTACTGAAGCAATGCCTCTCCAGAGCAGTAAGGTCCCACTTCACACTCTGATACTTCTTCCTAGTGTCTTCCTTTCCTCTGTACAGGCTTTACATCACATTCACACAATCCAAGCCTCCTTCGTCCATCCACGTTTCAGTGGACATTTCTTCTTCATCTCAATACATTATTTTTCATAGTCATTTTAATTTTTTTTTACCTTTCCTTGTCTTCTTTAAATTGAAGTAGAGTTGACATACAATATTTTATTGGTTTCAGGTATACAACATAGTGAGTTGACATTTATATACATTATGAAATGATCACCGTTATAAGTCTAATTGCCACACAGAGTAATTACAATATATTCTAGCCAGATTTATAGCAGACGCAGTATAGCAAAACAGAAAACTTTTAGACAATGACTGACCCCCCTTCCATCAGACAACATGGAAAAAATTATGGTCCCCTCCCCCACTCACACCAGGAAAAACTGGTGAGGAGGCTCTCCTTCCACTCTTGTGAGGGTGTAACCCTACTACCCCTGCCAAGATGGCATCAGGGAAGGTCAGATAGGCAGCAAGGTCTTTCCTCCTCAACTAAATCAATCCCCTGAGTATCAGTGGAGAACGTGGTGGGAGCCTGAACACCCACCTCCACCCAGCAGCAATGTAGAGCCTTCTCCCCTCTTTGAACATCAACAGATGCCAGATAGAAAACCTGAACTCTTGGGGTGCCTGTGTGGCTCAGTCAGTGAAACATTTGCTTTCAGCTCAGGTTATGATCTCAGGGTCCTGGGATTGAGCTCCGTGTTGTGCCCCTTGCTCAGCAGGAAATCTGTTTCTCTCTTGCCCTCTGTGCTTTCTCTCACTCTTTCTCAAATAAATAAGCAAAATCTTAAAAAAGAAAGAAAGAAAGATAGAAAGAAAGAAAACCTAAACTCCTCCTTCCACCTATAAATAACCAGGAGGTGTCACCATCCTCTGCCAGAGAAAGCCAGATAAAACAGTCTTAAGGAAGGTCCAGAGACTCATAACATATGAAAATGTCCAGCTTTCAGCTAAAATCACTCATCATACAAAAAAAAAAACACCCAAAAAACAGGAAGATCTCAAACTGAATTTAAAAAGATAATCAACAGACACCAGCACCAAGATGAGACTGAAGTTAGGATTATTAGAGGAAGATTTCAAAGCAGCCATGAAAAAATGTTTCAACAAGCAATTACACAAATGCTTGAAACAGTAAAAATAATTAGAAAACTCATCAAACAAACAGAAGATATAAAGGGAAGCTAAATGGAAATTTTAGAACTGAAAAATATAATGACTGAAATAAAACTTTCAGTGGATCAGTTCCACAGCAGAATGGAGGGGATAGAGGAGAACTTTGTCAAAGGAATTCAGGAGTGGCAGCATCATGCCAGATAAAGGATATTTGGGAGCAAAGAAAATTACCAGAGTCAAAAGAATTTCATAACAGAAGATAAGTATAAATTCCCCAAGAAGACATGGCGAACTTAAATGTGTGCACCAAAAAGCAAAGTTATAAAATATGTGAAGCGAAAACTGATAAACTGACAGAGCTAGAAATATACACAGTTACAGTGGGAAACTTCAATGCCTCCCTGTCAGTAATTGAGAGAAAAACTAAATAGAACATTAGCCAGGATAGAGAGGAACTCAACACACCATCAAAGAACATACCTGATCAGCATGTCTAGAACACCCCAACTACCAATAGCAGAATGCATATTCTTTTCAAGGGGTCACAGAACATACACCAGAATGACCATATCTTGGGCCATAAAATAAGCCTTAACAAATTTAAAGTAATTAAAATCATAAACAGTATGTTCTCTAATCATAATGGAATCAAATTAGAAATCAGTAACAGAAAGCTAACAGGAAAACCTCCAAACACTGGGAAACTAAACAGAACACTTCTAAATGATCCATGAGTCAGAGAGGAAGTCTCAAGGGAAAATTTTAAAGGGCATTTAACCCAGTACAACATATGAAACTGTGAGACACAGCTAAAACAATGCTGAGAGGGAAACTGGTAGCACTTCTTATTAGAAAAGAAGAAAGGTGGAAAGCAGTATGGAATTCCCTCAAGAAACATTAAAAAGCATATCATCCAGCAATTCTACTTCTGAGTATTTACCCAAAAGAAACAAAAACACTAACCCCAAAACATATCTGCATCCCTATGTTCATTGCAACATCATTTACAACAGCCAAGACCTGGAAGCAAACTAAGTGTCCATCAATGGATGAGTGGATGAGGAAAATATGGTATATACTCAATGGAATATTATTCAACCACAAAAAAGAAAGAAATCTTGCTGTTTGCTACTACAACATGCACAGAACTTAGCATTACACTAAGTGAAACAAGTCATAGAGAAAAACAAATACCATATGATCTCACTTATATGTGGAATCTTGAAAAACAAGTTGTAAAGAAACAACCTCACAGATACAGAGAACAGATTAGTGTGTGTCAGAGGCAGGGGACAGGGGGTGGGCAAGATGACTGAAGGTGATAAAAAGGTACAAATTCTCAGTTATAAAATAAATAAATCAGGGGAGGTAATGTATAGCACTGTGACTATGGTTAACAATATTTTATTGTATATTTGAAATTTGCTAAGAGAAGAGATTTTTAAAAATTCTAAACCCAGGGACGCCTGGGTGGCTCACTTGGTTGGGCGGCTGCCTTCGGCTCAGGTCATGATCGCAGCATCTTGGGATCGAGTCCCATATTGGGCTCCTTGCTCGGCAGGGAGCCTGCTTCTCCCTCTGCCTCTGCCTGCCACTCTGTCTGCCTGTGCTCGCTCTCTCTCTCTCTCTGACAAATGAATAAATTAAAAAAAAAATTCTAAACCCAAGAAAAAAAAATGTTATTCTGTGCGGTAATGGGTATTAACTGGGGTTACTGTGATGACCATTTCACAATATATACATATATAAAATCTTTACGTTGTATATCTGAATGAGTGTCATGTTACATGTCAATTATATCTCAATCTTAAAAAAGAGGAAAAGTCTTAACTCACTTATCTAAGCTCTCACCTCAAGAATCTACAAGTAAAAGAGCAAAATAATCCCAAAAAAAGCAGAAGGAAGGAAGTAATAAAGAGGAGAAAAAAAAATCAATGAAATTGAAAACAAAAAAGTAATATAGAAAACAATAAAACAGATTTTTTAAGTCAATAACATTGACAAAACTCTAATAAGAGTGATAAGAATAAAAGAAAGAAGATGCAAATTATCAGTATCAGGAATGAAACAAGGATATTGTTACAGACTCTGCAGATAGCAGAGGATTAATATGGGAGTACCACACACAGTTATATATACATAAATTTCACAACATAGATGAAATGGATCACTTCATTAAAAAGCACAAATGACCACAACTCACCCATTATGAAACAGATAATTTAATAGGCCCTACAACTATTAAAGGAATTGAGTTTATAATTTAAAATCTCCCAGAAACAACATCTCCAGACCCAGAGAATTCTATTAACTATTTAAAGAAAAATTAATACCAATTCTATGCAATCTCTTGTAGACAATAGGAGGGAAGACTTCTCAGTTTAAGAAGATATCATTACCCTAATACCAAAACCAAAGACAAAATGAGAAAGCTATAGACTTTTCTCTAAGGGTAAAAAAAAATATACTAGAGCCAAGATCATACTTAAAGTTGAAAAAATAAATGCTTTATCCCCAAGACCATGAACAAAGTAAGGATGTCTACTTTCATAACTCTTACTTAATATAGTGCTGTAAGTTCTAACCAGCATAACAACAGCAAGAGAAGGAAGTAAATAGCATACAGATTGGAAAGGAAGACATAAATCTGCCTCTATTTGCAGATGATAAATGGTCTACAGAAAATTCCAGTAAGTGTGCAAATATACTCTTAGAACTAACAAATATCCTACAAGCAAAATTGTTGGATAAAAGAAAAATGCACAGGGGTGCCTGGGTGGCTTAGTTGGGCAAGCGTCCAGCTCTTGATCTCAGCTCAGATCTTGATCTCAGGGTCATGACTTCAGACTCCATGCTGGGCTCCATGCTGGGCGTGGAGCCTACTTTAAAATAAAAAGGGAAAAGAGAAAAAAGATATAAAAATCAATTCTATTTTTATATATTAGCAGCTAGCATGTGAAATCAAGATACAATACCATTTACAATTGCTCAAAGACAATGGAAAATTTAGGTGTAAATCTAACAAAACATGTATAGGACTTACATGTTGAAAATTGTGCAATGCTGATGAAAGAAATAAAAAAAGACTTAAGTAAATGGAGAAACACATCTTGTTCATGAATTGGAAGACTCAACACAGTAAAGGTGTTCATTCTCTCTAAATTGATATAAAGGTATAATGCAATTTTAAAAACGATTTTATTTATTTATTTGACACAGAGAGAGAAATCACAAGTAGGCAGAGAGGCAGGCAGAGAGAGAAGGGGAGGCAGGTTGCCTGCCGAGCAGAGAGCCTGATGCGGGGCTTGATCCCAGGACCCTGAGATCATGACCTGAGCTGAAGGCAGAGGCTTAACACACTGAGCCACCCAGCCACCCCTATAATGCAATTCTTACTAAAATCCTAGCAAAAATTTGTATAGATATAGGTTTTAAAAATTATATATTGAGGCAAAGGAACTTAAATACCTTAAATTTTTTGAAAAGGAAGAATAAAGTGGAAGGAATCCATTTCCCCAATTTCAAGGCTTCTTATAGAGCTATAGGCATCGAGACTATTTAGTATTGACAGAAGTTCAGTCATGTAGATCAGTGGAACAGAACAGAGAACTCGGAAAAAGACCTCAACCAATACGCCCACCTGATTTTTTTAAAGAGATTTTATTATTTATTTGAGAGAGAGTACGAGCAAGGTGAAGGGGTAGAGAGAGAGGGAGAAGCAGACTCCCCGCTGAGCAGGGAGTCCAGTGCAGAACTTGATCCAGGACCCTGGGATCATGACCTGAGCCAAAGGTAGTCACTTAACCCACTGAGCCACCCAGGTGCCCTGCCCACCTGATTTTTGATGAGGGCACAGAAGCATACATAAATGGTGCAAATGGACATCCGTAGGCATAAACAAATAAATAAAAATGAAACTTGACCTAAGTGTCACATTGCGTATAAAAATCAACTTAAAATGGACTGTGGACTTATAAATATAAAGTGTATATTTTATATAGAAAAAAATCTGTAGAAAAAAATCTTAGGGAAAAAAACTACAGGCTGTAGAACCAGCCAAAGTGTTCTTACGCTAGACACCAAAAGGAAAGGAAGGAAATCTGATAAATCTGACTTTATCAAAATTAAAAACATTTGATCTGCAAAAGACCCTGTTACAAGGGATTTTTGACACGAACGCATTTAAGAGTGTCTAGGAAGAGATGGGGGAACTTCACTTCAGATCTATAGAGATGTTCATTTGGGACCCTTTGAAAACAACCAGTTACATTCATCATTGTGATCTTGCCAACCCCCATCCCTCCCTTCGGTCTTCGTGGTAATTAGGAGGGACTCACCTTGCGCCTTGCTGAAGTCCAGACACCGCTGTGTAACACAGTTCTTTAATATGCCTGTCTAGTGATCCCATCACAAATGGCTCAATGGAGTCTGGCACATCTTGGGCCTGGTGTGATTTTCTACACAGTACACTCATTATAGGTGGTTGGGACAAATGATCTAAGTCATAAAGAAAGCTACTTTCAAAGCCTTCTGTTTCAGACCCAGCTCTAGGTCTGTTAGGAGGAAAACATGGCATTTTCTATTTGAGAATCTTTGGATTTAAGTTTTCAATTCCAGCATTGGAGGGAATATGGAGAGGACCTTGTGGCTCCTGCTTTGTCCAAATCTTTTTACAAGGTGAAGGAACTTAATTGTTTTGAGCTCTCCATATTAAAGTCTTGAGTGAAAAACATAGTCTGTGATGTGAAGGGCACAGTATCTTCTTACCTTGGAACTCATTTGTGCCATTATACTATCAAGGACTCAAATATTAATAATCATAATTACTTTGTTATAAAAACTGCTTTTACCTCTCCTGCCTTCACTGTACACTGTTCTGAAAATGTTTCAAATACTTCCAGAGTCAACTGCCTAGGGAGCAGTCACAGAACATTTTCCTTCCACCTGGATATTAACCCAGCAAGCAGCAGCTTCAGAATTATGCACCTGTGATCAGGCCGAACGTGGTAGAAGCAGTTACCCTTGTCTCCTCAGAGGCAAAGAAGCTCTTTTGCACATTAGTCGTTTTCTTTTTTTTGCTCTCTGCTCAGAGATCCAGCCCCACCTCATGAAAAGGCTGTCTATTCAATCAGAGAGACACAAAGTTGGCTTGTGCAAACCAAGCGTAAAAGACACAAGAGCAATTTATTCTGGTTAATAAGCTTGGAGGAAACATGTAGAGGCCAATTGTCCAGTGGACACAAGAAGGGTTTCTTGTCTGGAGAGTGTATAATGTGGCAGACACTGTCATTTGTTTGCCCATCCAATGACCGCCCCCCTTTTTTTATTGCTTAGGAAAAAAAAATCTATTTGCTACAGATATCAGGCAGGTGGCCATGGGATTTAGGAGAAAATGATTTGCTACCAGACCTCTTGGATGAGCAAATTACAATTTCTCTATATAAATTTTGGTAGGCAGGCTTCAAGACCTTCAAATAATTCTTCCTTCTAGCATTTACCCCCTGCTATAGTCCTCTTCTACATAGAATAGGGCTGATATTGTGGAAATGCAGAATTTAAATCTGACTTTCAAAGCTAAGTCATCAAACACATTGCAGTTTTTATCGTGCTCTTTTGGATTATTCTTTCAGGAGGAACCCAGCTATCAAAGGGTAAAAGCCTTCAAACAACCCGATGATAAAGTCCATGGGACCAAGAACTGGTGCCATAGGAGTGAATAAACTTTGCTCAGATCCTCCAGCCCTGGCTTCAGGCAACTGGAAATCCAGATGATATCTTGCCTGCTCTTTTCTAAGAGACCCCACGCCAGAACCACACAGCCAAGTCTCTCCCAAATTTCTGGCTCAAAAAAACTACAAGAGATAAGACCTGCTATTGCTTTAAGGAAATACATTTCAGAGCAAGTTGTCACACAGCGATACATAACAAACATACCTGTCATGTTGATTTCCATTTCCCATGTGTGGTATAGAGGTAGTCAGAAAACCACCAACTAAAAACCAGAGGCATAAATGAGAGAACTTGACGTTGCCTATTATCTTGTTGTGACAGCCTGGGCCAGTGGTGTGCTCATAAGCCTTATTTCTAGAACAATTTAGAAAGCCCTGAGTCTTAGTGTTTACCTAGTTCTGTGGTATAAATATTTCTGCCATGGTTAAGCTCGTGCTCTCAGCACAGTTGGGAAAAGTTAGCCATCTTGAACCCCTATGAGTCAGCTCCAACAGTGGGGAAAGAATTTTATTCCAGGTCTCTCTCAGTTCAAAGCTCCAGCTCTTTATACTCTGGATGCTGCTGTTTCCAAAACACTGACAAGCACTGGAGACCCTTGACCTACCTAAGAACTAAAAAGCATCTGGATTAGCTAACAAGTACTTTTGATTACTTATTATTGTAGTGGTCGATTGAAGCCGGGGGATACTGTTTCTTCCATTCCCACTTCTTCAGCCTTGAGGGGAGCTCCTCTTGGTGCTCGAAAGAGCCAGCAAGTACCTACATTCCTACTCAGTGAGAGAAAATGAGGTCATCCCTGAAGACATGGACTGGCAATGTCCTAAGACAGGGACTTAAGACTGCCAACCTAGGGATTTCCTGGTGTGTGGTTAGGTCCCCCATGAATAGAATGGGCTTCACAAGCTAAGACCAGGAGCCTCCCTTGAAGCCTGAGCTGTGGTCAGTTTAGCAATAAACAGACTTAGGGAAGGAACTTCTATGGTAAGATTAACCACATGGTGGTTAAAGGTGAACTCAGATTGTCTGCATTCACACTGTTTCCACTAGCTGTGTGATTTAGGGGCATTTACTAAATTTTATAAGCCTGAGCCTTTCCCATCTGTAAAATGGGGTTAATAGGGTTGATCGTATACAATTATGTATGTTACGGGCTTAGCCTGTGGGAAGTATTCAATACAATTTAGCTATTAGCAGTATTATTACTATCATTACTGTGCCATGATGCAGGTCACTGAAGGAAAAAAATGCAAATTTTTGACAATAAAAGGGAGACACTCCTTAGCATGTCTCCATATTCGCTGTAGTAGAGCTGGAAAGACAAGATGGATACGGCCTCCATGCCCCAGGCCCTCCCTGTGGAAGTGTCAGTGACATTCCTCTGCAAAGGCAGCCCCACCCACGTCCTGAAATATTTCTAGCCAGGACAGGAGGACATCATGGCTTCACCCACCAGCTGTGCCACAGTTGAGCCTCTAGTCAGGTGCCCACTGAATCTCTGGCTACCCCTTCTCTTGTCCTTGTCTATTTGACCTGGTTTCCAACTCACTTTCTCTGCGGGACACTTGTTTGGGGCTGGATCCCTACCTGAATCTTGTGGTCTTTGTCAAGAGGTTGGGGGAAGAGGCTCTTATACCCTGAGATGACAGCTGAGCTCACTCCTCTGTGAGTACCAACTGCCAGAAGAAGGATGGCATTATCTGTTTAATGTGTCAGCTGTCCCTGTGACTCCTTCACCCAGAGAAGAGCACTTGCCACCCCCCTGTAGATCCGCAGCTGCTTTCTAGAGAGGCTCTCCAGTCCTGTGAGACCTAAGCTGGCATCCTAATCTTCCCCACAATTTGATATTGCTGAAGTTTCTGTGGGTCTTATAGTTGTCCTCACAAAGGACATCTATACACAAAAGAAGCTTGTTGTAATTAAACAATCCTGTTCTTCAGTTCCTGGGCCCTACCTCACACGAGGCTGCAGCCAGCTGTCTGAGTTACCCACAAGGACCGAAGGGATTCAGAAGTGTTCCCATCCACACTCAAGTGTGGGACAGGATGGAAGGTGGTAGCTCTAATGGATGGGAACTCTTCTGGAAGGAAAGGCACCCATGTGTTAGCAATTGTTATCTCTGGATATGGACATAGAAGTGATTGTTTTTCTTTTTAATACTTTTCTGCATTTTCTTCTTTTAAAAAAGATATCTACCAAGAGATGTTATCTAACAAATGTTTTTAAATATTTAAAAAAAATCTATTTCTCTGTCTCCCTATCTATCAAGTAGCAGGAGTGAAAGGACCCATCTTGAGTTTTAATTGCAAGTAGGTCTATTTGGACACATCTGACGACGAGGGTGTTAGAAGCAGAGGTCACTTGGCAAGAATGGGCACCCAAGGATGGCAGACACTGGTCACTGCTGAATGCCCAGTACCTAGAGCAGTGACTGGTGCATAATGGGCACCCAAAGCGTATTTTCAAAATACACTGGTGAGTGAATGAGAGGGGAAGAATTCTTGCAGGTGGAGCCTGATCCAACCAGGAACTTGGTCATCAGGGAGGAGGCCAGACCTAGCCCCTCTCATTCACTCACGAGTGCATTTTGAAATCATATTTTGGGTGCCCATTATGCACCAGGCACTGCTCTAGGTACTGGGCATTCAGCAGTGACCAGTGTCTGCCATCCTTGGGTGCCCATTCTTGCCAAGTGACCTCTGCTTCTAACACCCCAGTGGTGGAACTTGGCATTTCAGTCATCCCTGATTGTTATATCTGTGGCCTAATTTGTCCTTGTTCTTACTTCCAAATAGCTTTGTGATGCCTGTATAGGTATTCTTATCATTTTCACCAAACATCATTGCTCAATAGTCAGTGTGAAGGAGGCAGGTGTCCCTGGACCAGTGGGTTTCTGGATATAAGATGTCCACTTGAGGTCAAGGAGGTAATACTTTCAACCTCATTTTTATTTCTATGTTATAAAGAGAAGTGTTGTAGTGAGAAGGATTCCTCTGAATTGTCTTCTCTAAAAATGGGATTCAGAGATAGAAAATGCCACTACCCTCCCCCAACCAGGAAATTTGAAGAGAGCATCCTGCTGTCCTGCTGAATTTTAATGACATTACCCCAGGCAGGGAAAACTGAGCCACTCAGAACCACTCACCCTGCTGACTGCTTCCCGAAGCACCTCAGCTCCACTGGGATGGGCTTCACCTGGGTTTCACAGAGCATTCAACAGTGACCAATTTCTTCCATCCTGGGATGCCCATTCTTACAAAGTGACCTGTGCTTCTAACACCCCAGTGGTCCAGGGTGTTCAAATAGACCTACTTCCAATTCAAATACAGGATGGGTCCTTTTACTCCTGCTACTAGATAGATAGTTAGATATTTTTTAATATTTAGAAACATCTGTTAGATAGCATCTCATGGTAGTTATCTTTTTTAAAAGGCACGCATTGCATGGAGCACTGGGTGTGGTATAAAACTATGAATTCTGTTATGCTGAAAAGAAATGAATTAAAAAAAAAAAAGAAAATGCAGGAAAGAATAAAAAAGAAAAACAATCACTTCCATGTCCATATCCAGAGATAACAACTGCTAACACACAGGTGCCTTTCCTTCTAGTTTCTTTTTTCCCAATAAATGTAAAATTGAAAACAAACCACACATCTTGAATGGGCAGAACTGGCCATTATCTCCCTTTCCTTCAGAAGGACTTGGGGGACCAAAGATTCTTGGCTGAGAATGAAATGAAGGAATTGTTGGAAGGGTCATTTCACAGTCCCTTTCGGGGTACCCAGGGAGCCCCCTCCAAAGCATAATATGGCTTCTTTATTTTTCAAGCCAGCCCCAAGGAGATAAACCAAACAGGACATCCCATAACAATGCAGCATACTGACTCCCAAGAAAAAGAGAGGTATGTTACTAATTGTAAGACTGGTCAGGGAAGAGCTTGTTCCTCATTGTAGGTTTGGGCACTGTCCCTGACAATTAGCACTGGTATTCGTCCATGGGACCTGTGGGTGTTGGCGCTGGATTTAATGGGTGCCTCTCATTTGAGGAAGTGGAAGAGCCCAAGGTCATGCTGGTAGGAATGCGACAAAGGAAAGCTGACCAGATGGCGGGCAGCCTGCACCTCCACCACTGGCTTCTGAAGACCAAAGCCCTGCTGGCCCAGGATTCAGAGGGGAGTAGGTTATGGGGTAGGAGTTCCCCAGGGGGCAACTTGGGATGAAAGATCCAACCTTGGGGAAGGGTCCTGGAGCCATATAAAAGGATAGGCTTGGGGAATGAGGCATTATTCCTCAGGTTTCAACAGGGGGTGTGTTGCTCAAATGGTGGATAGAGGTTTAAAGAAAGAGACATCCCACAGTGAGGCAGGTGCAAGCAGGAGGCTTACAGCAGGATTAGGATGGGTTATGCCCTGAAGGGCCTTCTCTCCTCAGGGAAGGTTGTGCTCTGAGGAGCTCACCTCCTCAGTGCTCTTTGGATTCTAGGGAGAAATGCTAATTGCCACCTTCTATGAGACAAAACTTCTTCCCCCATTGCGCAAATCAAAGCCTCTGAATGACATCAGGGCAGCAGGCCCAGGTCAGAGTAGACAGACATATGCACAGGGAGGTATATCTATCTCCTGGGGAAAAAAAGAGGTAAATCCATCCCTCTAACCATGAGGCCTTGTCTTGGTGCTATCATTTAATGAAAGAAAAGAAAGCACGTTAGGACTTCAGAGAGAATGACACAAAGCTATACAAGAAAGGATCTGTAGTCATAACACACTCCCTAGCTCTACAAAGAACATTGTCAACGTAGACATAATAAGGTAGCCGCTTTTTATTGATTTAGCCAAAAGTAGTAATAGAGCTATATTGGGAGAGTGTAGGGAAGAGAAGCTGACGTAAGAGAGCTAAAATCTATAGCAAGTTAAGAGAGAATGCCTAAGACTAATGTTGGGATGAAAAGTGGTTGTTCAGGGAGAGCTGGGGTGTGGTCAGAAGGGTGGCAAGGTTTTGCTTTCTCACTATATCATCATCATCCTCTTAGTGCTCCTAGCCATGTTTGTGTGTGGCTTTTATAAAAACTGTTACACCTATGAAGTTATTTAGAAAATGGAAGTGTGCCTGCTCTGTATGGCCAGTGTCGGGAGAGGAGGCTCTGGGGACTCTGGGAGAGGGTGTGGGAGAGGAGGGGGGCCCCAACACGACCCCATCATCTCGGTGTTGTCTCAGATGACAAGCAGCAGCTAGGGCCCAGGTGACCTGGCAGCAAGTTAGACCTTCCATTTCAACGTTTAGCTCTCTTCTGGGTTATGTTTCTTATTAGAGATAAATCATCCATCAATATTCAGTCTTCTACTTCTCTTTTTAAAATTTTTTTTAAAAGATTTTATTTATTTATTTGCCAGAGACAGTGGGAGAGAGAGAGCAAGCGAGCGCAGGCAGAGTGGCAAGCAGAAGCAGAGGGAGAAGCAGGCTCCCTGCTGAGCAAGGAGCCCGATGTGGGACTCGATCCCAGGACGCTGGGATCATGACCTGAGCCGAAGGCAGCCACTCAACCAACTGAGCCACCCAGGCGTCCCTCAGTCTCCTACTTCTGAATGAGGGATATGGAGGGACAGGAGCACAGCATGCACTGGGGACATGGAAGGGTAGGTCCTTGGGCAGGTCTACCAGCTCTGTACTTTGTCACATCTGGCTACGGGATCCAGCAGGCAACTGAAATCTTTGTGAGCCCCCTCTCTGCCAACTGAGTGTCCCACTCCCAACTCTTCTGAGTCTAGACACTTTCTCCATTGGGCTCCTGGCCAGGCTATCTTCACCAGTGTTTTTTGAATTTCAGCATGCAGAAAAATACCCTGGAGAGCTTGTCAAAACAGATTCCTGGGCACCACACCCAGAGATTCTGATTCTGGCTCTAGGGTAGAGCTGAGAGTTTGCAATTCTAACAGACTACCGAGTGAAGTGGGTCCAAAGGCCATACTCTGTGGAGCCCTAGACCACATCTCCTCTATAGCCCCTACTTTGGGGTCACTTGGCTCTCACTGTGATGGTCCTATGGCTGGCTCAGTGGTTCTCAACTCAGCTGCCTAACCCACACATTCCTAGGAGCTCAAGAGGATTTCTGGGGTCCTTGCAACCCACAGGAGAAACAGGGGAAGGAGACGGGGGAGTACTTCCTCTAGCTGTCCTTCTGATGAGCATTCCATGCCACCTCCTGTCCTCTAAAATGATGTGGGAGTCCCTGTGAGAGGCATCCTTCTAGAGGACCAAAGGGGAAGAGAAATACAAGCTCCCTTTGTTTTAGGTTTTCTATTGGAAGGGCTGATTTTTCCCTACCATTTCCCCCATTTTAACGTTAGAATCCAAATGTGGAGACGGCTGAACATAAAGACACTGGCATCTGACATTATATGTATTTCTCTCTCATCTCTTTTCCCTCAGAACCAGAAGGGCTTTCTTTGATTTCCCCTCTTGTCTGGAAATCACTTCTCCACTGTTAAGTCCTCCTTCTTCCTATGGCGGCCATTTGGTCACGTTTTCCGGAGTCTTAATGGCAGGGCAGCTGCTGGGGAACATGATTTAGAGAATACTCAGAAATACATTGTTCAGTATTTTCAAAATATTGTCCTTGATGCATGTAGAAATTATGTTATCCTTTTTCTTTATTACATTTGTTGGACATTCTTCTATTTGTGTTTCTTGATTTGATTTTATTCATTAATCCCATTCTTTCCCTATTTTCACATTGGGTAATTTCATTGCCTTTTTGGTAGTCTTCATTTTTAGCTTTCTCTGTTAGTTCTTTCTAACATCTCAAGTGGAGGCTTCGTTGGTGTTCATCAACAATGTTGAAGGTACACTTCACAATCACGTAGAAATCTGTAATTTTACATAAATGGGATCATGTCGCATGTGCTGTTTTTATCACAGACACTTTTGCAAGCCCTCTGCAGCATCCCCTCATAGTAGTCCCACCCCTTGCGTAATCTTTCCTCTCACAATATGAAACATTTGAGGCCAGAAATTTATCTTTTTATGTCATTTGGCTGGATTTCACTGGTTGAACGTGTAGCATTGTCACTGTCCTTAATTTCTACAGACATTAAAATCCTGCCATAGATAACGTGAACTTGGACGTAATCCCAGTTTAGATCTATGGAGATTGGTGCTTCCTTTCTCCCCTCTCTCAGCCCTCCTCTTCCTTTTCAAAGGAGGCAAACTAAAATTCTTATCTTCCTCAGGGGACAGGGGAAATGTCAGGTTGGGCAGTGAAATCAAGAGAATATGGCCTCCAACTTCCTGGGATTCCCCCGGCCTTTCACCCCAGGTCAGGTAGATACCAACCAGCTAAGGGATCCTGGGCTTGGCCCTCCTTTCTTGGATGTCCAAATCAGCCGCAGAACCCACAATCACCCCTGTGAGCATTTAGGTTGAGACAGTCTCTGCTAGCAGGTGCACTGGGTGTAGCGAGGACCTGGATAGATACATGGTAAAGCTCCAGCTAAAAAGACTTGTCCCTCATCCTGTCCTCTCATTAAAGCTGGTGGTAACATAACTCTGCATTTTACAAAGTTGAATATTTTGGGCTCTTCTAAGTGAATTGTGGTGTGGTTTTCCTGGGGGATGAAATACAGAAGTCTGCTCCTACCCCCTTCATTGTGAAAGCCCGGCCCAGAGAATGGCTCCTTGTCTATGATATTCTCCTGCTCCTGCTCTCCTTCTGGCTTGCTCCCATCACACTGTCCTGGCTCCTGGCCTTTCTGCACTTCATAGCCTTGGCTCCTAGTCCTATCTGCAGTTTCCTCCCTCAATTTTTCCTGCTTCAACCAAAGATTCTGGTAATTTCTTTTTTGGTTGTGTGTTATTATTATATAATGTTTATTTATTTCCTATTTTGAGTGGTATTTTTTAAAGATTTATTTATTTATTAGAGAAAAAGAGAGAGCGAGCACCCAAGCTAAGGGAGGAGCAGAGGGAGAGGGAGAGAGAGACTCTCAAGCAGACTCCCCACCAAGTGGGGAACCTGATGTGGAGCTCAATCCCACAACCCTGAGATCATGACCTTAGCCAAATCAAGAGTCAGACATCTAACTGACTGAGGCACCCAGGTGCCCCTTGAGTGGTTTTTTGTTTTGTTTTGTTTTTTGCACATGACATAACATTGAGAAACTACACAAGTTGGGTGGTGGTCCCTGGGTAGCTCAGTCAGTTAAGTGTCCAACTCCTGATCTCAGGTGGGTCTTGACCTCAGGGTTGTGAGTGAAGCCTACTTTAAAAAAAAATGAAGAAGAAAGAAAGACAGACAAACTACATAAGGGTATAAAGTGAAATAAAGTCTTTTGTTCCACATCTCTTAGTAACAGAATCCCCTTTACTGAAAGCAACTATAGTTAACATTTTCTTGAGTATCTTCTGAGAGATGGCCTTTGAATTTACAAATATTTATGCATATACATATATTTATTTTTCCCTATGCAAATTGTAGCATATTATACATACTATTCTGCACCTGGCTTTTCCCTCTTTCCATCATGACTTGAAGAGAGCTCCATTTCAGTACATAGAGAGCTGCTCATTTCTGTTAACGCCATTACATTTCTTTGACTTTTGGAAAAATGTCTTGGGCCATTCTGAGGCCCTGCCCCCAATTTGCCTTCTGCTCCCCACATTGCAGCTTCCAGTAAGAGGTACCCCCTGAGTTCTCCCACCCCCCCAAATATTCCCCACCATTCCCCCTGCATCTGTCCCCGACTCAGCACCTTCCCTGCAATTCTCCTTGCTTTCCTGCCAGTGGTGGACAGGAATGAAGCAGTTCTAACCACAGCACTTTAATTTCTCCCCGAACAGCTGAGCTGAAAAGGGAAATGGCTCTTTCTGGAAGGGAGTCTGTGGACCTTCAACAATGACATGCTGACGCCTGGCAAGGAGCCCAGAGTCACGAAACCTCCCCGGCCATCGCAGACAAATAGCATTTATAGAGTGAGGGCAAGGCTCAGCAATATCAAATCAGCAATCCTTTCTGCTTTATCAGAGTGTTTATCGTGTAAGATAAACAAGGGGTCACTTTCCACAAGGAACAGTCAGCATCCTTCTCAGGATCCAGGGCTGTAAGATATCTCAATTTTCTTACCCCTTGATCATGTAGGTTATTGCACGATCACTCCCTAAAAAGTTAGCCTTTACCTCCCCGATTCAACTAATAGTTTTGAATGCTTACTACGTTACAGGTTGTATTCTAGTTACCAAGAATATAACTGTATAGGAAGGCATGGTCCCTGTTCTCAACCTAGCTTATGATTTTTTCTTCTCTAATCTTTCCTCTTACATGCTCTAAAACCTGCCTGGTGCCTGCTTCTTGTATAATATTTCCACTGGAGAGCAACTTGATGGGAAGGATGGAAAAGTACTCAATCTTTCTGCTTGCTTTCCCTTCCTGTTCCTTCCCCCAGTGATTTCTGTGACTCAGGGGGAAACAGAGTCTTCCACCTCCCCTGACTTTGTGTCCTGGTGCTCAAGATAATGCGAAGGAGGGAAATGAAGGGAGAAGGGACCAGACACTGCACTGAAGTCATCTGTGGCAGAGACTGTCCCTAATACACACTCTCCTTTTCTTCAGTAGTTGTAGGTTTTGTATCTGAGCACAGAACTGCAAAGAAAGAACACAGTTACCAGCCTCCCCATAACTAGCTGTAATCACGAACTAAAGTTTGGCTGAGGAAATGCAAGAGGAAGTGTCCTGTGGCCCACCTTCAGGAACCCCCGTTAAGAAACTGCTGGACTATGCCTTTTGCCCTGTCTTTCTTCCTTTCTCTGCCCTGCTGTCTAGAATACAGTTGCTGACTTAGACCTTGAAGATGAGGACCACACCCTAGGGATGGTAAAGGGACTTCCAGAGACTGGATGGAGCCACACCCATCTATGAACTTGTAACTACCAACAGGGTATACCACTGTACACCCTGACTTTTCCATGAGGGAGGAATCTATTTTGTTCTAGTTGTAACCTCTGTCAGATTGAAATTTGTTCACATTTTTTTTTCCATCTTGACTTTATCCTAACGAAGAAACTCCCATCCTCTCAGAATTCTCAAGAAATAGATTTTAATGTTCATTTTTAAATTTCCGCTGCTAGTAATGGCATTGGTTAATTTGTAGATGTTGATTTTAAAAGCTACCAGCCATTCTTAGTCACTGCCTACATAGTAAGTCCAGCTTGAAACCGCAGCCCTCATCAGTGGGTAAGCCAAGGAGAGGGCATATAGTGTGCTTATGGGGCAGGGCAGAGGGTTACAGAGCATTTGAAATTGCTTTTTTGGGAGGTTGGATTCCGATATGCTCGCTTTTGCTGAGGTGACACCCTGGATACCTATGTATTCATGGACCCTCAACCTAATACCTGCCTGACCCACAGAGTTGGAAACAGACTTATTGCCTCTCTATCATGAGCAGATCACTTGCTTCTCAAAGGCACACATCCTCTTCTTATGTCTGTTAGAAGAACCAGCTACTGATCAGTGGTCTGGGATAGATAACCTCTCCATAACTGAACTCAAGAACCAGGGAAACTGGAGGGGGATTTGACATAGGAGACAGTTGGGATGAAGTGAGAAAGGCAGTCCATGGGTCACTAAGAAGATGGTTTCCTACCACTGGCACCACAGTCAGCTCATGATGCATGGGTATATTTACCCAGCTTAGAGATCCAGGGCAATTGGCCTAGTTTCTGAGAAGCCTTTCTGGGTTGCTGATGCCTGGCCACCTGCACTCTGCTTAGCTCTAAATCGGATGGGTCATTCGGAAGTGCTCAGCTGCTGTCAACTGACTTAGAGCATCCATATTGCTTGGAGAAGCTGCTTTGAGAAGCTGTCTGAAGTGGCTCCATCCACGACACCAGTCTGAGGTGCATGCTTGCTCATGACGTAACTCATATTTGCTATGTACCCTGCATGCTAATTTAGAATCCTTGCCCCTTCTATCAGAAGTCCTCTCTACAATGTCCTTAGTGACATGAGCCTTGGAATCAACCATCATCCATTTCCTACCCTGGCCATTGTTTAACCACCTGCCCAGGATCATGGACACACTTCAGAGGGTCTTTTGTGTTTGTAGGAGCTAAAGTGAGGCTAAGTCATTGAGTCCTGTATAAGTCCTGTGTAAGTCAAGAGAACTATATCACCTGTTACTTCTCCTACAATCTTTTCTCTGGGAGAGTAGACGGGGCAGAGGAGGCTGGAGACACCACATTTGGGGACCAAAACTCTTCCCTACCACCATGCAGTCTTGAAAGCCAAAGCCCTCCCCTACCCACCATACCTTCTAAAATACCCTCTTAGAGAGGCAGAGAATGGAGAAAGCCATGAAGATATTAGGCCCTTTTACCCAGAAATGATCAGACTTCTTCAAGGGTATTGTTTAAAAGGTCAGCTATGTCCAAGTTTTAAACAGATTGATATTTTAGTAATCCCCCCCCCCCCAAATCAGGTAAGGACTCAGGAAAAAAGGCAGCTTAGTTATAGTCAAACAAAGGAATTTAAATTTCTCTGCTATTTCAGGTTGAACTGTCTCCCCTTAAAATTCCTATGTTGAATGAAATCCTCACCCTCAGTACCTCAGAATGTGACTGTATTTGGAGATAGTGTATTTCAGGTGGGGATGAAGTTAACATGAAATCATTGGGGTTGGCCCTAATTAAATAGACTGTGTGTATTTATAAAAAAGAGGGAATTAGGACACAGACACAGAGGAAGACTATGTAAAGGACACAGGGAGAAGATGACCACATACAAGCCAAGGAGAGAGACCTCAGAAGAAACCAACCCTGCTGACCCCTTGCTCTTGGACTTTCAGCCCCCAGAACTGTGAGAAAACATATTCCTGTTGTATAAACTACCCAGTCTGTGGTACTTTGTTATGACAGTCATAGCAAACGAAGACATCTGCATATTTGAGTAATAATTTAAATAAATTTACAACCCTATTATATCATTATATTTTTTTTACATACATTGGAGCATGTTATAATAATAGCTGGTTATTTTGCCCTTCCTATGGGCCAGACATTGTTCTATGGGCTTACTTATATCAACTCATTTTATTTTTATAACCCCCTCATTTAATCCCCATTTACAGATATGAACACTGAAGGACAGAGAGAGACAAGCTTTGCAGAGCAAAGTGTCAAGTGGCAGAGCCAGGGTCGAAAGCCAGGTGTTTAAGCCCTGGAGCCACATGCTCCATCAACACAGGGAAACTTGGTTTTAACTTAAACCTACTTCCTGGTGGTTTTCCATATGAGTACACATATAGTCACTGCATTTGTTTGAAGAGCCATAGGGTATTCTGTGTTTTATTCCAGGGTATAAAACTTAAGACTGCATTAAAACAGTCTTTGCTGTTTTAGCAAGTGGTCTTGTGCCCATCATCAGGAACTGTGACTCATCTAGAAAGAATTAAGGCATTTCCTCTCAACCCTGCAGGAGCAGAATGGCCATTGTGTTTCTAAGGATTGGTAGGCTCTCCTTAACTTGGCAGACACTTTTCCATTGCTAACAGAACTCCTTTTTGAGAAGCTTTGCCTGAAAGGATTTTAAACACATTATGACAGAAAAGAAGCAAAATGAGGGTTTTTTAGGAGTGATACTAGATGGATTTGGAGCCAGCATCCTAAGAAATGGCTGAGGGTAGAAGACAGGAAGGCCTTTGGGTCCTGGGGTCCTCCATTGCCTGGCCCATCTGTGAGTGGTCCCATCTGTGGTATGTAGACCGGAAAGGGTCAGATTTCATGTGAACAGGGGCAGAGAACCATAGGAGGCCTTGTTAAAGTGTCCAGGAAGGATATCAGACCAATGAAGGACTGTCCTGTACCCAGAAGCAAATAGCCAGGTCAGGCTGCACAGAGGAGAAAGGAAACTACACATGGGCCCTTGCCCTGCCTGCTCAACCTCAAGGGAGAGCCTACTAAGCCCTTAGTCCACAGTGATTCATCTGCAATGAGGGGCTTCCTCTTAGTATTTGAGGACTTTGGGCAACTTTCAGGAGACTGAATTAAATAATTTTATCTCCTATTCTCAATCTCTTTTTCTGTTTGTGTCAGTTTATGGAAGATATTTGCAACTTTATTTTCAATCCCCTCTGTTCCGTTGTTATTGTTGGTGTATCTTTTTTCATTTTCAAGGGATCTATTGTGTTTTCAGAATTTCTTATTAATACCACATATTCTTGTTTCATGGATGCAATATTCTTTCTTCTCTGCACATATTATTGATAGTTTTAGGGGCAAGGGAGTGTATGATTGGGAGGTTTCTTCTTCCTGCAGAGTTTCTGGTTCCTTTCAGGTCTATTTGTTTGGGTGTCTGTCTTCCATGTTAAAGGTTGTCCTCCAGTGTCTTACAATGTTGGTTTTCTGTTCGTTGTTAAGTGGGAAAAAGGAACTAATAGATCCTATAAAACTATACTGAATTCTGTACCTATAAAAAGAGAATATACCTTATTTTGCAAGTAAATGTGGCATATTCATGAAAATCGAGGAAATAATCAGGCCACCAAGAAAATCTCAAGAAATACCAAAGAATAGAAATATACAAATAACATTCTCTGATTGTAATGTAATAAAACTTTTAGAAATTAATGACAGAATTTCTTAAAAATATTTTAATTTTCTTTTTCCAGGAAAGTTAAAAGCACTCTGTTAAATAACTACCGGGATAAAGAGAAAACAAAAAATAAAATAGTAGAATTTCTTGAAGATAATAATGAAAATAAAATACAGAATCTTTGTGATACGCTAAAGCACATATCACAGGTAAACTTAAAGCTTGAAATACATGGTAAAATTAAAATGAAAACATAAATATAAATTAATTTAACATCTAAAATAGCAAGCTAGAAAAAAATTAAGTCAAAAGAAAGAAGAAAGGAATTAATAAAGATAAACTTATAAATGATAATTTGGAAAACAGAAAAGAGAACTAATGAATCCAAAATTTGGTTATTTGAAAAACACAAATACAGAAAGCATTAGCTAATTTGAGCTTTAAAAAGGGAGAGAACACAGAGTTCCTGGGTGGCTCAGGGTTAAGAAGCTGTCTTCCACTCATGTTATGATATCAGGGTCCTGGTATTGAGTCCCACAGTGGGTTCCAGGCTCATCTGGGAGTCTGCTTCTCCCTCTCCCTCTGCTCCTTCCCCTCACTCATTCTCTCTCTTAAATAAATAAAATCTTTAAAAAGGGAGAGAGAACAAATATACAAAAATAGAAATGATAAAGGGAAATAGCATAAAAACAGAGAAATAGCATAAAAGCAGAGTTTTTAAGAAAAAAATACTTTGTATAACTCTATGCAAATAAATATAAAAACTTAGAACATTCAATAGGTATGTTTTTAGGCAAACACAACTTACCAAAATTGATTTTTTTTTTTAAAGATTTGATTTATTTACTTGACAGAGAGAGAAACAGTGAGAGGAAACACAAGCAGGGGAGTGAGAGAGGGAGAAGCAAAGTTTCCGGTGAGCAGGGAGCCCAATGTGGGGCTCGATCCCAGGATTATTCCACAAAAAGAAATACACAAAGATTCACAAAGAAAGTACAAAGAAGACAAATGGTTTCATAAAAAAAATCTGCATAATCTTTAAGGATCACATAATTCCATTGTTACTTAAATTATCTTAGAGTGTTTCATTTTAGGAAGCACATAAAATATTAATCCCAAACCTGATAAGGATTGCCAGGTTTTTATTCCAATAAACTTCAAATTTATTTGGAATAAGTTCCAAGGATTTTTATTCCAATAAAAGGAAACCACAGACCATTTTCACTTAAGAATGTCAATGCAAAAAACTTAATATAGAATCTAACAGCAGATTTAGAAGATGCATTGTGATCCAATGGGGTTTATTTCAAGAACGAAAAAGAAGACAATATTAGAAAATCCATTAATATGTAAGCATTTCCACAGATGTAGTAAAGACTTTTGACAGGATTCAACATCTATTTGTGTGTTTTTTTAAGTCAAAACACTCAGTAATATATATTTATACTATATATGTATGTATGTGTGTGTGTATATATATATATATATATATATATATGGAAAGAGAGAGAATTAGAGAGAGAGAGTGTGTGTGCTACGGTAGATATACGCTATGGTAGATATATATAGATATATATATATCTATATATATCTCATAGCTCAAAGGTTAGCTCCTTACTAGCTTTTCTGCTAAACTTATGAACAAAATAATGTCATCATGTCTTCTATTATATAATATAAAGTTAGAGGCCTTAACCAGGAATATTTACAGAGAACAAACTGCATACCTGGAAAACCCCAAAGAATTAATGAGCAAAGTAGTACAAACAAGATAATTTAGTAAGGTACCAAAAAAAGTAATCAAATTAACATATAAAACCCAAAGACCTTCATCCATGCAAACAAGAAACAGAAGACATAATGGAAAAGAAGTGCCCATTTATTACAGTACATAAAATACCAAGGCATAAATATAATACATAATATCCAAAGAAGGAAAAACTGTAAAATAACTAAAAAATCACAAATTTGAATGTGGAAAAATGGAAAGACATCAAGTTGCTGGATAGGAAGATACAACCTTATAGAGATTTCAATTCTCCCTAATTTATAAACACAGACAAATTCCAATAAAAATATGTTGTTATTGTTGTTTTTCTGAAACCACATAAGCTGACTATAAAGTTTGATGGAAGAGGAGCAAAGTTAGCCAGAATAACTTCTGGAAAAGAAAAAAAAAAAAGAAAGAGCAATGGAGAGGCTTGGAGTTAACCTTATATAGCTTTTATATTAAAAAAATTTTGATAATGGTCCATTAATATGCAGAAAGATCAATAAAACAGAATTTAAAAATCCAGAAATAGACTCAATTCCATTTGTAAAGGTAATAGACAACAAAGGCAGCATCTCAAATTGATGTCATAACAAAAGGCAAGCTGAGGGCAAAAGGCAAACTAGCATTTCACATACCCTCTGCCCACAAGATGGCAGTGGGACAGGTGCGACTTTCCCAGGCACTCATGGCTGCCCAAGAACAAAGAAAGGAAAAACAAATGGTCAACTGATAAAGATCATAGTCATGCAGGACATGAAATTCTATCAGTTCATCACTGTCTTAACGATTTGCAAGAAAAACACAATCTTAGTAATAACTAGACCTCCAGGTATATAACGCAGATTTCAGGTGTCCTATCCTGTGCTTTAATAAAACCACCTTTAAAAAAATTATTTACTTATTTGACAGACAGAGATCACAAGTAGGCAGAGAGGCAGGCAGAGAGAGAGGGGGAAGTAGGCTCCCTGCTGAGCAGAGAGCCCAATGTGGGGCTCGATCCCAGGACCCTGGGATCATGACCTGAGCCAAAGACAGAGGTTTTAACCCCCTGGGCTACCCAGGTGCCCCATAAAACCACTTTTTTGAACCAAAAACATCTCAAGAATTCTTTCTTGACTGTTCGCTGTTGGACCCAAACAGCAAAACCCTTTATTTTGGCGCTCTTTCTGGGGCTCAAGTCTTCTCATCTGGACTCTGAGCTTGGGTGCAAACTTGGTGAGTATTTCTCTTCTCTTCCTTTTCTTTCATTTCAGGGACTTTTTAAGGAATACAGTCTTACTGGAACACTTTCATATTGATTGCTCAGGCTGCAATCCTCTATCCCATGCCTCCTCTATAGGGAGGAAAAAAGCCTGCCTTTTGGATGGACGTTAGTACTGTGGCTGTAATGGTAATAAGACCAAGAAACTTGAAGCCCTCTCATCATTTTTGTACTTATTAAAAGTTGTCTTTTCTAGGCACAGGACACCACCTAAGTCAATAGGGCAGCTGCCAATCTTAAGACTCCCATGTGAGGTTTCCTCCTCATTGGTCTAATGTGGTCCCCTTCACATCTCTGCTCTACGCAACTTTGGCCTCTGTCTGGAGCCAGCTGAAACTAGCACCCGGGTGGTTAAAACCCAATCAGGGAATGTTTCCTAGGGAAGTTGGCTATAAGGGCTACATGTGTTGAAATGTTGCTTAGATCATGGAGGATTTCTATCTTCACAGTTTTCCATCAGTGTTGCCTACTAACTACTTAAATTACAAAATTAGGTAACTTGTAAAATTTTTTGTGTGTGTTTTCCCTGGGTTAAAAGTAGCAGGTTCTTCTTGGCACAGCATGGCATTTTGATCTATTCACTGGCACCATTTGTAGCCTAGAATTCAATGGGGAAGTCAGTGGGTGGGGGGCACCAACATCCCTCCCATAAGGCAGGGCAGTGATCACAGCAATTTTGTTCGAGGGATGCCTTCAGTCTCTTTGACACCAGGTATCTCTGACACATCCTGCATGGAATGCTAACTGGGAGTCATGGGTGGATTTTTTTTTTTTTTTTTTTTTTTTTTTTAGTAACGGACTTCTCAACTTTTCTAGGAGCATGGGAGCTTCTTTAGTTTCAGAGAATTCTCCCTTGGGATGCCTTTTAACACCCTGGAATCAATTCAATTGCCAGATTTAAGAAAGAAAAAGCTGGTCATAGGTAACAGTGCATGGCCTCAGTACTCCTCAAGAGACCAGGAAAACTGGCCCATTAATGGCTATTAGTTAGATCTCTTCTGCAAAAAACCAGGGCAAATGGACTGAGGTACTCTATGTCCATGCCTTCATGTCCCTGAATCAGGACCCTGACCTGAGAGCCTCTTGTAGAATGTGTTTAACTGCCAACCAGGTTAATAAGCCCCCTCTGGTCATATTGCAGGATGATTGTTTAAATAGGCCCCTTCCTCCTAACCTACCTGGGCTACTCAATGAATCACCAGCCAGTCCAAAGAGGACACTGGCTCTGTTACTATTATTTTTCCTTATAAACTCCAAGATCCCTCTGCTCTCAGCTCAGCTGGACATACCAGGGGCAGAACCCCCTAACATCTGGCAGCTCCACCTAAATCTGGACTACATATTCTTAGGGAGGTTGTTAATGGAAAAATGGGCATAATTAAAGTCCATGTCCCATATGCCATGGCAGACCTGACTCAGATAAAGCAACCATTAGAACGCTATTCCAAAAACCCTTCTCAATCTATGGAAGGCTTTCAACAATTATCTATTACGTTTGATTTGACTTGGCAAGATCTATACATCATATTAACTCATTGTTGCGCCTCTGAGGAAAAGAACTGTATCTGGGCAAGGCCTCAAGAATTTGCTGATGACCTGGCAGCTGGAGATAGGGATCATTATCTGGTAGGGGGGCACTGCTGTTCCCAATAATGAACCTCCCAGGAATTGTCAAAAAGAGACAGGACAAGGAAAGATGAGACCATAATCACCTGTTTAATAGAAGGAATGAAAAAAGATTCTCTAAATCTGTAAACTTTGATAAAATTCAGGAAGTTACTCAAAGAGCTGATAAGAATCCAGCTCTATTTCAGGGTCATTCAGTAGAAGCCATCTGTAAGTACACAAATCTGGATCCAATCTCACCTGAGGGAACAACTCTATTAAACATGCATTTTGTAAGTTGGCCCCTGACATTTGCCAAAAAATGACTAACATGACTTTAGGTCCTCAAAGCCCCCACCCAGCCCCTGTACCTACTGGAGGTAGCTAGTAGAGTCCTTAATAATAGAGGTATGGCCTTATAGCAGGAAAAAGACTGGGGAGCTAAATTGCAGGATAAAATATAGGCTCAAATATTGGCTGCTGCTGTTGCACATTCCCCACAACACCAGACCAACTAGGGGCCAAAGAAGATGCCAGTATCAGACAAAGGACCAGGTAAGACCCCCATGCTATGAGTGTGGCCAAATCAGACACTGGAGCAAAGAATGTCCAAACAAATGCTTTCCATCAGGGTCATGTCTTGTCTGTAAGAAGAAAGGACATTGGAAGACAGACTGTGCTCAACTCCAGAGAAAGAGGAAGACAGGAACTCACTTCCTCACCCAAGAGCAGAAACCAGAGGATCTGGCATGACGGGGCCCTCAGGCTTGTCCAGCTCCCTTTGCCATCAAGATGACTGAGCCGTGCATTATCCTGGAGGTGGGAGGTAATTTTATCAATGTTCTTATTGATATAGGAGCCACTTAATCTGTTCTTATTCAGCACTCTGGCCCTACTTGTCTTTCTAACTGTAAAATTGTTGGCATAGAACAATAAACTAAAATGTGCCACTAGACAATGCCCTTAACTTGTAAATATAGAAGTCAGTTAGCCACTCGTGTTTTTCTAGTCTTTCCATCTTGTCCTACTCCATTACTTGGATGAGACTTGATGTATAAACTAGGTAGCAGGTTCGCTCCTACTAAAGAAGAGGATGGATGGCATGTTCCCTTTAACACTCACAGAATTAAAACCTTACCCCAGTATCCGTTCTAATATCTGGAAGGAAGTGAATCCACAGACCTGGGATTTCAATGTCCCAGGATGGGCTCTTAAAACTCAACCAGTTAAAATGACCTCGAAGAACTCAACTACCATACCTCATAAAAAACAATACCCTTTAAAACTTGAGGCAAAAGCTGGGAATCACTTATTGATAAGTTTCTCTTATTGATAAGTTTAGTAATTGATAAATTACTAAACATGGTAATTTAAAACCTTGTCAATCTCCTTATAACACTCCAGTCTTACCAGTAAAATAGTCAGATGGGGAATATCAAATGGTATGAAAGATTTAAGAACTATAAATGAAACAGTTGTGCCTACTCATTCAATAGTGCCAAATCCATATACTATTCTCACTCATGGCCCTGGTGATGCCATCTGGTTTACAGTACTTGATTTAAAAGATACCTTCTTAGGGCACCTGGGTGGCTCGGTCTCTTAAGCATCTTGCCTTCAACTCAGGTCATGATCCCAGGGTCTCAGACTCTCTGCTCAGTAGGGAGCCTGCTACTCCCTCTTCTTTTCACTGCTGCTCCCGCTGCTTGTGTGTGCTCTCTCTCTCTGCCAAATAAATAAATAAAATCTTAAAAAAAAAAAAGACACCTTCTTTTGCATTCCTCTAAGTGAAGAAACACAGGCACTACTTGCTTTTGAATGGACCTCACTTTCAAGCTCAGAGCCTGCTCAGTGAACTTGGACAGTCTTGCTTCAGGAATTTAGACAGTCCTCACGGATTCAGGGCTGCACTTGATAAAGACCTCCATGCTATCTCCCTTTCTCAAGGGACTATAGTTCAATATGTGGAAGATATTTTAATCTGTAGTCCCACAAAAGAAACATCTGATAGTAATTCTATAACTTTATTTAATTTCTTGGCAGACAGAGAGTGTCATTTCTCCCCTAAAAAGGCACAAATGTTTAAATAGAAAGTGCAATATTTGGGATATGAACCACACTAGGCCATTGCACCCTGGCTAATGACAGGAAAAAAAGCTATATTAGATCATGGACCCCTGGTTATGAAAAAAACATTCTTTACTGTCCTAAGCATGCAGGTTTTTGCTGCCTTGGATTCCTGGATTTGGGCTCTTAGCCAGACTATTGTATGATTCAATTAAAGGCCCTGATGAAGGACCTTTACTCTGGACTAAAGCCCAGCAGACAGACTTTCAAACATTTAGAGCTAAGCTTTCATGAGCCCCAGCTTTGGCTTTACCAAATTTAGAAAAACCTTGCATTTTATATGTAACAGAAAAACAAGGATAAGCTTTGGGAGTTCTTACCCAGAAATCAGGAGGTGAAACAAGACTGGTGGGTTATTTTTCATAGTCACTCAATAATGTAGCACAGGAGAGGCAAGCTTGTCTTTGAGCAGTGGCTGCAAAAGCTCTCCTGTAGAAGCAGTTTCAAAACTTATTATGGGATGATCCTTGACATTGATGACTCCACATCAGCTCCAAAGTGTCCTAGAGACCAAAGGCCACCAATGGATGATGAGAGGCTGACTTACTAAATACCAGGCTATGTTTTTAGACACACCTAAAATAATATTTAAAACCTGTCACACTTTAACCCAGCTATCCTTATGTCTGTACCTGACCATCATACTTCTAGGAATAGAACATGACTGCTCAGAGATTATTTCTCATGTTTATTCTAGCAAACCAGATTTGAAAGTTCCCCCTATTGAAAATGTAGGTGAAAGCTGGTTAAAATCCACAGGTGCAGATGGCAGTAGCTTCATGAATAGGGAGAAAGAAAAGCTGGATATGCTGTAGTGAGTTTAACTAAGACCACTGAGGCAAAAGCCCCTCCAATAAACACTTCTGCTCAAAAGGCTGAATTAACAGCACTTACCTATGCTCTTCAGTTGGCAAAAGGTCTAAAAATTAATATTTATACAGACTCCAACTATGCTTTCCTGGTGCTACATGCCCATGGCGCAATTTGGAAGGAAAGGGGATTATGATCAGCTAATAACTCTCCAATCAAATATGGGTCTGAAATAATTACACTTCTTGGGGCTGTACACCTACCTAAGAAGGTAGCCATAATCCACTTCTGAGGACATAAAAAAGATATGACCTTAGAATCTAAAGGAAACAACTTGGTAGACTGTGCCGCCAGGTAGGCAACACAAAATAAATATTAAGTCATACCAGTCTGATCCAGTAAAGTCCCTAACTCCAGTCTATTCAGACTAAGAAATTTATATAGCCCAGGAATGAGGATATTTAAAAAATGCAGGGATGCCTGGGTGGCTCAGTCAGTTAAGTGTCCACCTTTGGGTCAGGTCATGATCCCAGGGTCCTGGGCTTGAGTCTGCATGGGCTCCCATGGGGAGCCTGCTTCTCCCTCTGCCTACCTCTCCCCCTGTTTGTGCTCTCTTTCTCTCTCTCCCTCTCTCTCTGACAAATAATTAAAAATCTAAAAAAAGAAAATCTCAAAACCATAAATTTAAAAAAAATGCATAGGACTGGCTTGTTAATCATGAGGGAAAAATCTTTATACCCCCAAATAACACCTGACATTTAGGATGGCGATCATTGGAAACATGTTCTCAAACCATTGTACTCCAGACTACTGATGGGTTTGCTACTGATTAGATCGTGCAACCTGGTATTGGATGGCTAGCTCCAGATGGAACCCAGTGGTTATGTGGAACTAACCTATGACCTTGGCTTCCTCCAGGGTGATAGGCCATTACACCTTAGGTTCTGCCTGGATTCATGTGCACATTATCAAAATTATCATTATCCCAGCTAGTCTTCCCAATTCATTTTTTAAAAAGATTTTATTTATTTATTTAACACAGAGAGAGCACAAGCAAGGAGAGTGGCAGACAGAGGAAGTGGGAGATGCAGGCTCCCCACTGAGCAAGGAGCCTGATGGGGGCCTTGATTCCAGGACCCTGGGACTATAACCTGAGCTGATGGCAGACACTTAACTGACTGAGTCTCCCAGGCACCCTTAATCTTCCCAATTTAAAATAAAGATGAACATGATCTATTTTCCAATGGTATGACCATTTAGTATCCATTTTTATTCCATTTGTAGGATTAGAAAGTATAATTTGGCATATCTAAGCCCTCAATTAGTACACCATGAAAGCGCTCAATGATTCATAAGACAACATCTCCTTATTTAATACTGAAACTACGCAAATGCACAAAGTGGTTCTATAAAACAGAATGGCTCTAGATGTCCTAACCACAGCACAAGGAGGTACATGTGTCATTATTAAAACGGAGTGCTCTGTATACATCCCAGAGCATCACAAAAATGTCACAGGTTTACTAAAAGATATGAATACCCAACTTAAGGCTCTACAAAATCCTTCCCTCTCTTTCAACGATTGGTTAAGTTCCTGGTTTGGGGAAGGACTATGGTTGACTATTAAGGGTCTCTTTGTTGGACTTCTCATTCTTATAGCCATTTTAATTTTAATATATTGCTTTTTTTAGAAGTTTCTCTGCTTGGTGCTGAGACTCTATCACTACAATAACTTCACAAAAAAAGATGGTCCTTACCACCCACAGAGATATTTCTTTGCTGTCCACATTGGACTCAGCTACCTCCACCTTTCATAACTCCCCTCTATATGCTCTGGCTGATGATGATCCATAGGTAGGGACATCTCTCTGCCCCTGTTCAGCAGAAAGAAGCTGCAGAAGATGAAACCTTTCTGCCTTCCACAATCTTAAAGATTTAAGGGTCAAAATTGTTTCGGGGTGGAGGTGGGGGGAAATGAGGAGATAACAAAAGGCCAGCTGAGCGCAAAAGGCAAACTGACACTCCACATAACCACCCCCCCGCCCCCCCGCCCCGCCCTAAGGTGGCAATGGGATATGTATGATATTCCTTAGACACTCATGACCACCCAAGAACAAAGAAAGGAAAAACAAATGGTGAACTGATAAAGATCACAGTCACTCAGGACAAGAAATTCTATCAGTTTGTCACTGTCTTAATGATTTACAAGAAAAACACAATCTTAGTAATAGCCAGACCTCCAGGAACCTGTAGATTCAATTTCCTGGAGCCCTAACATCACCTTCCCCTCCACAGGATAAGAAACCCTATATAATAAGTCATTTCTCAGACTTATAATGCAACATTTTCTGCCCAGGGGGCCTGTCGCATGCTTTAATAAAAAACACATTTTTTTTCACCAAAAACATTTCAAGAGTTCTTTCTTGACCATTCACTCTTAGACCCAAAGATCAAACTGCATCAAAATCTGTGAGGAAATGATGGACTTTAAAAAACACTTTCTCTCTTTCCCTCTCTCTCTCTCTCTTTTTTTTTTAACCCAGAAATGATGATAGATTTCAATTTATAGTTTCAGGAAGCACAAGAAACCCTGCACAATATAAATAAGACAAAATCCATTGTAAGCCACATAATAATACAACTACAGAATGTTAAAATCAAAGCTATCTTAAAAGATCCAGAGCGCATAGACAGTTTACCCCAAAATAATAAGAAATCAATTAAAAATTATCAGTAGCACCAGTGAAAGCTAGAATACAGTAGAATATTATCAAAAGTTTAAGGAGATTCTCACACTAAACTTTACCCACAGCTTAATGTTAAATTCAAGAATGAAATGAAATAAAATATTTCATACTAAAAAAACTAACAGAATTTACTATTAATGGACTTCAACAAAAAGAACATTTAAAGGATATACCTCAAGAAAATGGAGTATGATCCCTAAGCAAATATGAAATGCAATAATTAATAAGGAAAAATGGTAGACTTGTAATTATAAGAAAATGTATGCTGTATAAAACTAATTATAATGTCCAAGTCTGGAGGAAAAAACCCAGAGGTAATTAAAATTTTGGACAGTTCTGACCTGAGAAAAAGCAGAGACAAAAGGAGTTACAGAGCTTTAAGATACTTAAGGGATATTTCCCCCTTAATATGTATACTATACTTTTAACAGTAATCAATAAACAGTAGAATTCTCCTTAAATGTCATTTGTTGCAGTCGAGCTCTTGGTAAGTATGGCCTAAAAGGATTTCAGTGAGCAGCTAGTCTATTTGCCACGTTAAGTGCATCTTGCAGGCTTTAACACTCAGCCAGAGACCTCGGAGACCTCCAGGGTAAGAGCACTCATGGCAGAGCTAGCCACTGAGAGGGAAAGGAACGGAAGAAGGCCTGTGGGTGATGGAAGTTCCAGGGGAAAGTAGGAACCAATTCGCGGCAAAGGGAACCCAGATTGATGGTGCCATGGAGATGCTGCAGATCTCAGCACTTGGGGGTGCCTCTTCCATCCCCTCAGCCTCAGCAAGACCCCGTGTTTTGGTGTGTTAGGTTAGGTGTGTGGTTCAGGCATGGCCCCAGAGCACGGAAGGGCAGGGAAGAGGGATGGACACAAATGCTAGAGATGCTCATTCCACTGAAAGGTGGGAGAGGAGCCCATGTCAGTCCTGAAGCTCAAGCTATTAACTTCTCGGGGTCAGGAGGAGAAGCGGACAAGTTTGACTACGGTCTAGCAGCAAATGTTGTTAGTCCATGGTGCTGGCTAAAGCTGAGGTCAACCACGGGGTCGGCGTCACGCGTTCAGTCTAGCAGATACCTGAGTCAGGGGGCAGAGAGGCAAGGTCAGTGGAGAGGGAGGTGGATCCCGAGGTGGGGGCGGAGCCTGGGAAAGGCCTGCGCGGGGGTGGGGGCGGGGCCAGAGGTGGGATGAGGCCGGAATCAGGAGGCGGGGGCGGGCCTGAAGGCGGAGCCTGGCCCCGTGGGGTTTGCGCCTGCGCACGGAGGTCCCGGAGGGCGGGGCTGCGCGCGCGCGCTGCGCGGGTCCTGGAGGGCGGAGTACAGGGCGGGCGCAGGCCGAGGGAGGGGGCGCGGTGTTTCTGGAGTCAGGCGCTCCGTCAGGCCCCGGACGCGATGCTGACTGCTGCTGATCCGGCGGCGGGGCCGGTGGGGATGTGACCGGCAGTGCCTCGCCTCACCTGGGTCCTTGGGCTCGTAGGTTACTGGGCGGCCCGCAGTCGGGCCGCGGCGGAGGAGGCAGCGTGACCTCCGCACGGTGAGAGTGGGGGTCGGGAGGGAGTCGGGGCCGAAGTTGGGGTGGGGCGGGGGGCGCGTCAGGTCGCGGGCCCAGGCACCTGGGGTGAGACAGTGACGCTCTCCGGCCTCCCGCCCTTTCCGCACCATCTCGAGCTCCCCACGAGCCGCCTGAGGAGGGGCGAGCGTGGAGCCTGGAGGCCGGACGCCCCCCGCTCCCGGGCTGTGACAGGCGCGCCGGGGGGCCTCGGGCGCGGGGCTGTGCCTTTCTCGAAGGAGGAATCAAGGCGAGGCCAAGTTACCCTGTGGTTTCAGAGCCAGGATGCTTGTGAGGTTTGACAGAGGAAAGTACCCGGTTGCCATGAATGACGGTTTTTTTTTTTTTTTTTAAATTATTGGGCCAAAACAAAGACACACCCTGAAACATATCCTGAGATCAAACTTTGGTGGGCCACACCGTTGCCATATAGGTTCAGATGCTGCTTCTCTCTCCTTTTGACATCTCCTGTTTTTATACGTGTATTTGGTTTTTATGCTCCTACTTTTTTTTTTTTTAATCAAAGTAAAAGGAAGAATGATTCCTTTGAGGTAGTAGTCGTCGGTGGCTAAGCTTGAGTTTGAATTTCAATAATTGCAAATTCATCTTTGTAGGCTTTCAGGTCCAAGACTAGGCCTTAGCAGTGTGGAAATTACCGATGTAGGGACTCTTCGTGGTCCCAAATTGTAATGTGAATGTTTTGCTCCCAATGGTGAGATAAAAATTGAGCTTTAGTCTTTTTGGAGTCGCCATTTGAGAAGACATTCCTTTTCTCCCTTTTTTTCTGAGCATTAAAATGTAATGGAACGTATTAATTATGCCAGTTAAAAAAAAAACAACCTTTTAGACTAGTTTAAAGATTTTAGTGGTGGCAGCTCTTCTTTAACCAAAGGAATTTAAGCTACGCTTCTGCACAAAACATGTCTTATCTGCAGTCAATATATAAGTATTTAAACATTCCTGAACGGTTTGCCTGATGTCAGTCTTTTCAGACATTATTACTGTTTACCTCTTGTGATTTATTATAGCTCTTTAGTATTATTTCATTATTTTCTTTAGTGTTCTCACCATTGACTTCAAAGAATCTTTAGGTGAAAAAACACACACTTTCTTGAATCCTTTAGCCATAATTCATACTCTTTTACTTCAGTGTGGTATTAATATGCCTTGGTGAGAAACTGCTAGAAGCCATCCTGAGGGCAGGAACTTTCCATTTAAAACAACAGCAACAACCAACCACTTATTCTGTATTTCCATATGGAGACCTGCATTTTTTTTGTTTGTTGCTTTGATTCAACTCCTTTGTGTACTGGACAAGGGGACTTTGCTTCCATCAATGACTCAGTATAGGTAATTGAGTACGTCAGTGACTCTACATTATCTGTGTTTGATAAAAGTCCAAGTCCTTCACAATTTCTGATAACTTGTGTTTCTGATTTCATTTCCACCATCTTGCCTGCCATAGAGTTCTCTGAAGATGACTCTTCCTTTGTGGTTTTACACTGTTCCTTCTGTTGAGAATTCTTCTCTCCCTAGTAAACAATTTGCTTTTCAAGACCTACTGAAAACGTCACCTCTGAAAATGGTCCAGACATCTTATCCCCCTTGTCTTGACTGATCCAGTAGCACATCATATATTCTGCATTTAGCATTTGCCAGTTAGTAATGATTTGGTTATATGTCTCTCTCCATAAGACTTTTAGGTTTCTTCAGGGAAGGACCTTTGCAACTCTAGCATGTACTGTTATGTGGTACAGGTACTCAACTATTTATTGAATACATTTTTGAGGAATGCTCTTAATCCTGAATATAGATTTAAGATAGGCAAACTTTGTTAACTATCTCTTTCAACATCAGAAAACATGGAAAAGATGGATGTGCAAGGTATTTTTAAATTTCTAAGAACACAGTCAAAATTGTTCCTGGTTGGGAATGAAACCTCAGTTATGACAGCAAAAAACCAATACATTTTATGATGCAAGAGTAAAAACGGCAGGGCCAGTAAGGATTGCTGCTTCGTTGATTTTAGGACTTTATTTTGAGGCAAAGTTATTTGCCCGAGGTCATGCAGGTAGAAAGGGACAGACCTCGGATACAATTTTGACTATCTGTATTTCCTTTGCCCCCAGTTTCCCAATTCTAAGTCTTAGTAATTGTTCTACAATCTGAGTGGAAGGTTTTGAGAGTCATTGACATGTATTAGTAAAGGGGGTCAATAAATAAAATGTTGAATTTGAAGGAATTAATAATAAATTATTTGGTTCAGATGTAAAATTTTACCTATTAAACAACCAAAGCTCGAAGGTTAAGTGCCTTGTTTGAGGTTTCTTAGGGTCAGTTGTACCCAACATCTCCTGACCTCATGGTTGTATATTTTTCATTACTTCATGGTGCTTTTTGGGAAAATGAGGAAGCTGCCAATTTTCAGAGAAATACAAATCAGCTTGTATTTTCTCCCTCCATGAATGCTTAGCTGCCACTCATACGAGCTTAGAGCCCTTGAGTGGTGAGAAACATGATTATTCATTTGGGGATAGAGGAGAAACCTGACCGTCATTACTCCATTGGCCAGATAGTTTTTAACCTCAGTGCTTGGGGCCCTCTCTCCAGATGCCACATAAAAAGTGGCTTCTGCTCACCATATGGAGATCCCACATACAGTTATATTTTGATGGTAAAATGAGATTTTAACATAATAAGGTTACAGATGGTTAGTAACATGGCTAAAATTACATGTATGGCTAGTCTGTATGTGAGAGGAGCCTATCTGATTACTCCTCTGGGATAGGTTTTTTTGGGAAAAAAAGGACAGTTGTGGTTTTTGCCTCTGAAAAGCCAATTTTGAAATGTGTACTTATTGTACTGGGCCTGATCAACTCCAACAGGCTTTTTATTTTACAAACAACTTCATGATGAAAGAAATAAGAAAAAAAAATGTTTAATTTTTCTTCTCATTTAATTCTTATCATGTATATGTGATTTTATACTATAATCAAAGCATAAATATAATGTTTAATATTTTTTCATATTTAATGTTTTCTTTTGGTTATAATTTTTATACATCTAAGTTATACAGTGTTGCAATGAATTGGGTTATTTATTTTTAATAGTTGGACATCCAAGTTGTTTCTTGTTTTGCAAGTAATGCAGTTATTATGTAGCTGTGCTGTTTTGCTTTTTTACTTTAGGCTAACGACCCAGGAGGGGGAATTACAAGGTCAAAGGGTATGAAGGTTTTTGTCACTTTTTAAAAATATTGCTGAATTTATTTCCAAAAGTTTTTTTTTTTTTTAATTTATTTACACAGCCTTTGGCAGTTGACCAGTTTCATCAGACTTTTACAGCTTTTTGTTTTTTAGAAGTTTGGTTTTTAGGGGTGCCTGGGAGTCTCAGTCAGTTAAGTGTTTGCCTTTGGTTGAGGTCATGATGCCGGGGTTTTGTGATCCAGCCCCACGCTGGGCTCCTTGCTCAGTAGTGAGCGGGCTTCACCCCCCCCCCCCATGTTCTCTCTCAGTATCTCTCTCTTTCAAGTATAAATAAAATATAAATCTTTAAAAAAAAAAAGGTTTGTTTTTTAAAAATAGGTATAAGGGCATCTACTGTCTAACATCCACAATAGAAAAGCAAATGCAGTATTTTTCTAGTTTTACCTTCTCCTTTGTATGAATTGTCTCTTGCGCCTGAATTTATTGGAATCTTTTTACCAGTTTTCATTAGTGCTTAACATCATGAATATATGAATCTCTTAAAATATGTATCTGATCTGTTTTGTTATTATTGTGGGTTTGGCAGTTTTCTAAATTATTAAAATCACTGACTTACAAAAATTTTTGTGATTTCATCTTTTGATTGTGAGGTCTAAGAATAAATGTTAGTCCACCATCTATCTGATATACACTTTTATTTTCTTAAGCTTCTAGAGTTTGTTTTGTTACATGTATATATCTTTAGAAAATTATATATGCAATTAGTTTGAATTTAATTTATGAATTTTATATGCTAGAGAATCACATTCTTAAAAATATCTGAGTTTCTGTTGGTAAGCAGCTACTTTTTTCCTTCCTGAACTTGGATAGGAAACAAATCAAAACTAATCTAGTTATTTTTTTTTTAAATAAATAGGTACTTGTTTTTAAATAAATTATAGTAAATTTCAACAAACGAAAATTTCAGGAAAGCATACTTTGGTTAATTGAAGTTTTTGTTGGTTCATGGTTAACCAGAAGGTCATTTCTGATTTAACTCTTATTGTTAATCATTCTAAAATATATGAGAGTCAAACTTTGGTAATCTGCTTCCTTTGAGGAGTGAGACATTCTAGATAGATGAAATATTCCAGGGTAGTAGTTAACATCGAGGTAATGCTGGATACTGTGCTGGTACTTGGCATTGAGTTGCTTACTTAATTCCCAGAACAACCATGAGTAGGTTGTTTTCAAATCCTCACTTTGCAAATGAGGAAACTTAGGTAAAGTGACCTGCCAAAGGTAACACAGCTAGTAAGCAGTGGAACTGGAACTCAGCCTACCTACTTTTAAAAGGCTTTGTTTGAGAACTGTATTATCTTAATTTCTGTGCTAAGGATTTGAACTTTATCTTGTAGGCATTGGAAAGATATTAGATGTTTCAAAGCAAGGGGATAATAGGATATGTCTTTTAGGGAGTTGGCTGATGTAGTGGTGTGGAAATATATTGAACTGTTTTCTGATAGGAAGTGGTTGAATAGGTTATATGAGAAAGGAAGCCTGAAATGCAAAGTGGGTTTGGAGATCAGGGGATATTATGGAAAGATACAGGACTTAGTAAGTCACTGATTTACAAGAGTGTGGGAAGCTGGAGTGTTGATTTGGAAAATATGAAATAGGGTAATGACAGATGAATATGTACTTCCAGCATGTCATTATGTTTCTTTCATGGCATTGACTATGATGTATTGCACCTAATCTAGTGATACATCTACCTGCCCCACTGGATTATGTGCTTCTCAAGGATAGGGACAGAGTAGAAAGCATGATCTAATACAGAATGAGCTAATTCAGGAAGATGGTAGAAGACTGAATTGGGGGTGGGAAACACCAAATCACCTAAAGCAAATGGTACCTGGAGGAAGAGGAGCTCTAGAAAGTGGCAGCTGTCAGGGAGGACCAGGGAGATCAATCAGTGCCAGACTGGGGAGGAGTTTTAAGGAGAGGGAAGTACTTACAAAAGTAAATACAGAATGCTACTTCAGGCTACAAACAATTCTAGTTGTTGTGTCTAGTGTGATATGCTGATGACCTGCAGTTATATATAGCTCAGTTGTCTTTGTTACTTTTTCCTCCCATACTTTTCTCAGAGTATCCTGTGGTTTCCTGCTTCTTTAAGCTTCTAACACTTGGTACTGGTGCTGATGCTGGGATGTGACATACCCTCTGGAGAGCAACCAGTCAGAAGTCTCCTTTTTTAAGTGAGTTGACAAATCAGAGTATGTTAGGTGTAATCTGTGAGTTTTCAGCTCTTCTCTGCTGAGTTGATTGCTTTTCAGTGTTCCCCCAGTTACTTCTCTGGCTTTCAAGACTTCTGATTGTTTTGAGATTTAGAACCCTTGAGAAGCCAGAGGATTCTTAAAGACTGGATGCGTGAAAGCTGAAGTTTTTCACCTGTTTACTTTTCCATCTTGATCAGTTTGAATATAGTTGGGTCATCTTGGAGGATTGTTGATCTTAGAAGTGCCCCAGGTGGGGCGCCTGGGTGGCTCAGTGGGTTGAGCCGCTGCCTTGGGCTCAGGTCATGATCTCAGGTTCCTGGGATCGAGCCCCACATCGGGCTCTCTGCTAAGCAGTGAGCCTGCTTCCCTCTCTCTCTCTGCCTGCCTCTCTGCCTACTTGTGATCTCTGTCTGTCAAATAAATGGATGGGATCTTTAAAAAAAAAAAAGAAATGCCCAGGACCATCATTCCAAATAACTAAGCATCTCTGTTCTCTTTGTACAGCTCTTAGTTATCTAAAGTGTGGGAACTTGTTTTAAATTTCCTTGATCAGTTCCAAGTAACTTACTTCGTATGACTGGTTTTCTTTCTTTCTTTTTTTAATATTTAATTAATTTATTTGACAGAGAGAGAGAGAGACAGCGAGAGAGGGAACACAAGCAGGGGGAGAGGGAGAAGCAGGCCCCCTGCTGAGCAGGGAGCCCTAGGCAGGGATCAATCCCAGGACCCTGGGATCAAGACTTGAGCTGAAGGCAGATGCTTAACCCACTGAGCCACCCAGGTGCCCCATATGACTGGTTTGCAAAGAGCCATTTAGAAAAGGAATTTGTGTTTGATTTCTTCTGCTATTATTTGCTTCAGAGCATCCTTACTCTTCACTCTCTGCCTTCTTCCCAGTTTTTATCTGGCTGGTTTCTGTACTTGGTAAGTACAGTAAGGGGAAAAGAGAAAAAAAAATGGATGATTACTTTTCTCTTCCCTTCTTTTCTGTAATTGTTACCCTATTCTTCACCACAGTCACTGCTCCTAACTGTCCAATTTGTCATGGCCCCCTACCCCATATCTTCAATTTTGTGTGTGGGAATGGGAGATGCAAGACTGCTTTTTAGCTGAGGAATGCTGGATGTCTCAGGATTTTGGTCCTTTTGAAATGTGATATATTTTAGTAGATGCTTTCCATTCCCTGGCAACCTACCTCTCTTTAAATGTTTATTTTATTTATTTATTTTAAACTTTTTTTTATTTACTTGACAGACAGATCACAAGTAGGCCTACCTCTCTTTAAAATACAAAAAATAAATTTAGGCCCTGCTTTTTTGAATTAATTCCCATTCATTCTCTCTCTCCCTTCTTTCTCTCTCTCCCTTCTTCCCTCCCTCTCTCTCCCCTTTCCTCTCTTCTTCCTTCTCTTCCCCTCCCTCTCTTCTTCCTTTCTCTCTCTGTCCTCCCCTCAGCTTCCTCAATTATACCCCTGCCCCCATACCAAGACCATAATCTTGATGACAGAGCCCCTAGAGAATATACTAGGGACAGCTAACTCAGGCAGACACCAGGAGGTACTTTGAGTTTTGTTGTCATCATATTAATGATATTTGGTTGCAGCCTGAGTGCTTTGAGGAAATTTGAGAGCTTTCTCTGACCATTAAGTCTTGGCAGCCAGTGTTGGGTTGGCAGTTACAGTTTTCCCTGACAATCATAGTTTAGAAAAGCAGGAACTATTTGTAACAGCTATTTAAGTATAGAATGGGTCTGATGATGTTTTGGTCTCAGTTCGTAGGCCGGGTTATAGGAGATATATCCAGGGAGTGGGGAAACAGAGGTGGCTTTTTTTTCCCCCTTGTTTTTCCTTTTACTTTTATTTAAAAAAAAATTCCTCAGATTTATTTTCTTCATTTCATGATTGCTTTTGGCTGTCGGCATTTTCCCAGGCCCTGAGAAGTTCTGTATAAAACCCTCAACCCAGGCTTTCAGACAAAAAACTGAGTCTAGATTTTCCTGATTCATGCTATCCATCCATTCAAGAAATACCCACTGAGCCCTTGCTAGTAATAGTGCAGTGAAGAGAACACATTTTTTACCCCTGTGGAACTTTCATTCTAATGACAAGATACAGAAAATAAATAAGTTATATATAATATGTGGGTTTTTATAGTGCTTGGAGGAAAAGCAGAATAAGGCAGCATGCAAGGGGGATACTGCTGTGTTATATAAGATGTTTAGAGAAGGCTGCAGTGAAGAATGGTATTTGAGCAGTTCTAAGGAAGAAGTGAGATAGTGATCTAATTTGTGCAGGTATTAGAGGAGAGAATGAGGAAGATGAAGTGAATGCGAATATCTTGTAGCTAAAGCATGCTTGTATTGTTTGAGAAGTGACAAGTAGAAATGCACACTGAGGGGAGTAATTAGTGGAAGATGAGGTGGGGGGGCCACAGGTGGTGCTGGGGGAGGGGTACATGATTGATCATATATGGCCTCGTAGGCCAGTAGGACTTTGGCTTTCACTGTGACAGAGGGAAGCACTGAAAGCTTTTTGACTTGTTTTAAATAGACCTCTCAGGGCGCCTGGGTGGCTCAGTAGATTAAGGCCTCTGCCTTCTCAGGTCATGATCTCAGGATCCTGAGATCAAGCCCTGCATCGGGCTCTCTGCTCAGTGGGAAGCCTGCCTCCCCCTCTCTCTCTGCCTTCTTGTGATCTCTGTCTGTCAAATAAATAAATAAAATCTTTAAAAAAAATTTAAATAGACCTCTCAACAGTTATGTAGAAAATATCCAAGACTAGGTATAATGAGATTGTTCAGGAGGCTCCAGCAGCAATTCAAGGTGGGAGATCATAGTGATTTTTGGCAGGGTTTGGGAGAAGCGCTTATAATTTGTATACATTTGGAAAGCAAAGCCAACAGCATTTGATGGTGGATTGGATGTGGCCATTTGTTGGTTTTGTCCTGAACAGGTAGAAGAATGGAGTGGCCATTTACCAAGTTGGGGAAGACTTCAGGAAAAGCAGGTGGGAAATAATGGGCTTAATTTGGATGTGTTAAGTTAGTAATTCAAGTGGAGATAATTGTCCAGACAACGAGGTATACATGAGTCTGCGATTCAGGCCAGAGGTCTGGGCTGAGGATAACATATTTCCAGTCACTGACATAGACATAGTGTTTAATACCCTAGGAACTGATTAGGATAACCTAGGAAGGAATTGTGGCTGGAGAAGAAGCCCAAAGATTTTGCCTTAGGTTTCTGTAATGAGCTAGAGCTAAGAGAATAAGAGTAAGAAGCACTCCATGAAGAAGGAGGGGAATTAAGAGTGAATGGTATCCCTGGGCCAAGTAAATGTTTTAAGAAGGACGAGTGAATGAATAGCTGTGTCAGATGTTATTAGATCCAGGACTAGGATATGATAGTTAGATTTAGCAATACGAAAATCATTGGTGACTGTAACAAGTTCCTGGTGGATTAGTGGTGATGAAAACTTTATTGGAGGGGGTTTAAGAGAGAACTGTAGGAGAAAATCTGGAGACAACTAATTCTTTCAAGGAGTTTGCTATAAATTGAAGATGAGAGAAAGAGGGTGATAGCTAGAGGGGATGTGGAGTCAAGGAATTGTTATTTTTTTTAAAGATGGGTGCTTTTCTAGTATATTTGAATAAATACAAAAATATTTATAGCTGATATAATGATCCAGTGGAGAGAAAAAAATTAAGGAGCTATTTCTTTGAAAATAATAAATGAAATTAATTTAATCCTAGTCTGCGAACCCAGGGCCTATTATTATCATATATATATGTCCTTATGTATTGACCTATTTCTTTCAAATCAAGACAGCGGCTAGTGGGGAGAGGTGTTAAAAGAACACCTCCTACCTCCAATTTGGCAAATATTTATCAGTTCAAAACTAGTTTTATATGTGAGTAACAAAGATTTTGTTTTGGGGGCTTTTTTTTTTTTTTTTTCTAACCTATTTTTGTCTGGCAACTTATCCCTGCTTATCGTTCTCAGCAGTTTTGCACAGTGTTTTCCCTGTGGTTCTAAATTCTGTTTTGGTAGTCTTTGTCCAATATGGTAGTTTTACTGTTAAGTACTTTTTAAAAAAAGAAAAAAAATTATTTAATTCAAAAAAAACCTTTAAAAACGTAAGTGAAGGATTTTTAAGAGAAAGATTTGATGGCCATTCTTTTTCCTTTTTTTAATGTACTTGACCATGCTTTTTCTGTAATTCCTTCTGATTATTGAGTTGATGTTTGAGATGAGTTCAGAAACTTATGTTGAAAGCCCATATTACAGTTACATTACTTTATATGCCTCCTCCTGTGGTTCATTTATGTTTGAGCAAGTAGTTGTCAATATTTAGTGCTGAAGCATTAACTGAAATCGCTTTTAAATCTTCATTGGTCTCCCTCCAGATTTTCTTTCCTTAGCCACTTATCCATACTACTGACTTTTGAATTTCTGAAACACAGATCTGATAAGGTCTTATTGTTGCTTAAAAATCTTTTGTGGCTTTCTGTTGTCTGTGGAAGTCAGACACTTTTTTTGCTTCTTGTCCACCTCCTGCCTACACCTGCACTCTTCTTCAGAGGATTTAGAATGCTCCTTATGGGTTCTAATGCATATTTGATGTTTCTTATCACAGAGTAATGGTCGATTTGCTGTCTGTGTACAGAAAGTCCTTCCCTTGATGTGCCCCTTATCTTCTGTTATGGTTCCACGAAGATGAGAAACTCTTTGACATTTCTATGTTTTTGCACATAATATCCCTTTTTTCCAGAATACCATCCAACTCCTTAACTAAGTTGCTAAATCAGTTCATCTTTTTAAAAATCCAAATAAGGGGATGCCTGGGTGGCTCAGTGAGTTAAGCCTCTGCCTTTGGCTCAGGTCATGATCTCAGGGTCCTGGGATGGACCCCCACACCCCACATCAGGCTCTCTGCTCAGCGGGGAACCTGTCCCCCCCCCCCCCCCCCCGCCTGCCTGCTTGTGATCTCTCTCTCTGTCATATAAATGAATAAAATCTTAACAAAAAAATAAAAATAAAAATACAAATAAGTCCCCTCTTCTAGAAAAGCTTCTAGGCATATTTTTACCATGCCTCCTCTACCCCTCCTCCATTGTATTTTTTGTTACCTGTATTCCTGTAACATTTGCAAGTATTTTGTTGTAATATGCGCTGTACTTTACTCTGTTTGCTGTCATGACTGGTCTTCCTTGCCTCAACACCAAACTTATAGTCACTCAATACATTTTTGTTGAATGAATGAGTAAGGCAGATGATTATTCAACACTGACCCAGTTTTGATTGACCCATTTGGTTGGACTTTTTACATCAGTTTAATTTATAAAGATTATACAAATGAGCAATTCTTTTTTTTTTTTTTAAGATTTTATTTACTGAGAAAGAGAGTGAACGTGCGCGCGCGCGAGAGAGAGCACAATCTGGGGAAAGGCAGAGGGAGAGAGAGAAGCAGGCTCTCTGCTGAGCAGGGAGCCCAATGCAGGGCTTGATCCCAGGACCCTGGGATCATGACCTGAGCTGAAGGCAGATGCTTAACCAACTGAGCCACCCAGGTGCCCCCAGATAGCATTCTTTTTTTTTTTTTTAAAGATTTTATTTATTTATT
>PISX010012110.1:0-62026 GCA_004024625.1 Mellivora capensis
AAAAAAAATTAAAAAAAAAAAAAACAAATAAAGAAAAAAATATATATATATTAGACTGGTGACTAGAACAGGGTCACCCACTTAATTGTGGGATATTTTGGTCTCTTAGAAGAAAGTACCTCCCAAAATTTTAAAGAATGAAAAATGTATATAAGGGTAAACACAGTGAAGGGATGGAATATGCCTATAAAGATGAAAAACAAAAAAAAATTTTTTTTAATTTCTAAAAAAAAAGGAGTTGATTAAGTTGGTTTGGAGAATAAAGAAAAAGAAAGTGGAGAGAATTTGCTCAGGCTGGAGACTAGAATAAGCCCGGAGCTAGATTCAGGGTGTATTTTGATCCACTAGAGGAAGTTGTACCCCAAATTTTTTAGAAGAAAAAAAACCTTATGTGAATACAAAAAATAAAGTTAAATACTATGAAGGACAAATTATGACTATAATAATGAAGGTTCAAAAAAGATTATTATTTTTTTGGAAAGGTATTGTTAAGATAAACTAGTTTAAAAATGTTAGAAAAAGAAAAGGGTAAAAGTTAAAAAAATTTTTAGCAGAAAAAGAAAAAGAAAAAAAGATAAAATTAAAGAAATAATTAAATTAACTGCAAGACTAAAGAATCATGGGGAGAAAGCCATGAATTCCGCGCTTTGCTTTCTCCTCCTCTGGAGTTCTGCTGCTCTCCTTGGTAAGTGAACTTGGTCTTGGCTGGATTTCTTGTTGATCTTCTGGGGGAGGGGCCTGTTGTAGTGATTCTCAAGTGTCTTTGCCCGAGGCAGAGCTGCACCGCCCTTACCAGGGGCCGGGCTAAGTAATCCGCTCAGTTTCGCTTTCGGGAGCTTTTGTTCCCTGAACACTTTCCGTAGATTTCCGGAGGACGGGAATGAAAATGGTGGCCTCCTAGTCTCCGGCCCGGAGGAGCCGAGAACTCGGGGCCCCACTCCTCAGTGCGCCCTCAGAGAAAAGCCCCGGCTACTCCCATCTCCCACGCCCCTGGCCGTGCTCCGAGCTCACCCAGCCTGCGACCGGTTCAAGGTAACCCCAAGCTGAGAGCTCACTCCTCGGCTCTGTCTCTGTAGCCGGCTTCCCCGCTCCGATACCTGCGAGCTCTGCAACACTCAGACACCCCCGATCCTTCTGTGACCCTGTGGGGCCTGGGGCCACGCTGACCCCGCGTGGGCTTCACCCTGGTTTAGCCTCTCGAGCGATGTCCCTCCGTGGAGCAGACTTTTAAAAGTCCCGATTTAGTGCTCTGTTGCTCCGTTGCCCCTCCCCCATGGTCTATCCTCCCGTTGCTTTCAATTCACTTCTCCGCCAGTCCTACCTTTCAGAAAGAGGTTGATTTTCTGTTTCCAGAATTGCTGTTCTTCCTCTCTTCGATCTCCTGTTGGATTTGTAGGTGTTCCAATGGTTTGATAAGCTCTCTGGCTGATCTCCTGCTACCTGATGTCGTCTCAGCTGCTACTTCTCCGCCATCTTGACTCCTCTTCCTGCCTTGTCATTTTTAATCAAATTGTTGTTCTGGTGGGTTTTCATTGTAGAGGGGAGAGCTTTGCTCACATACCCATGACAGCTCAAGGTTCAGTAAGATGCGGTTCCCTGATTTGGCTTTTCCTGGATTTGGCGGGGGAAGGGCTGCTGGCTGTGAATACCTACCTAGTCCCTGTTCCTTTTTTGTTACCTTTGCCTGGTCACTTAGCATGCGGAGATTCCCTTTTCCTCATCAGTAAAATGAGAAGATTTTTCCTGGGTGATGTCTGGGGTGCCTTTTAATGCTAACATTCTACCCAAAGAACAAATGTACCAATCAATTGAGTTTGGGGTTTGTATGAAGGCATATCATTTGGAAAACATTCTTGGTTTGCCAAAAGCATCTTCCTTTATCATTCAACAAATGTTAGCTTCACATAAGCATTGTTTGCAATAGAGGGATGGAGAGGGGCCCTGCAGATACTGTGAAGTGCAGAATAGTACTGAAATTCACTAAAACCAGGAGGTGGGAGAAAGTTGAGGGGACTCTCACCTCCCCTTTTTTTCTTTTAGAAATTGCTCTCTAGGGAGACAGAATCTCCTTTAAACCTCAATCTTTATTCTTTTTAAAAAATTATTGAAATAAAGTTGACACAGAGTGTTATATTAGTTTCAGGTGTACAACATAGTGATTCAACAACTGTGTGTCTGCCCCCATACAATACTGCTACAATACCATTGACTCTATTCCTTGTGCTGTGCCTTTCATCCCCATGACTTACTCATTCCCTAACTGGAAGTCGACATTTCCCACTTCCCCCTAACCCACTTTGCCTCCTTCCCCCTCTGGCAACCATCATTTCTCTGTATTTGTGGGTCTATTTCTGCTTTTTGTTTGTTTTGTTTTTTAGTCCGTATATAAGTGAAATCATACATATTTTGTCTTTATCTTTGACTTCACTTGGCAGAATAGTCTTTAGGTCCATCCATGTTGTCACGAATGGCAAGATCTCTTTATTTTTTATAACTGAGTAATACTCTCCTTCATCCATTGATGGACACTTGGATTGCTTCCATATCTTGGTTAATGTAAATAATGCTGCAATAAACATAGGGGTGCACTTATCTTTTTGAATGAGTGTTTTCATTTTCTTTTTATTTATTTATTTATTTATTTATTTGAGAGAGAGAAAGAGGACCAGCAGGGTTGGGGAAGCAAAGGGAGAGGAGAAGTAGACTCCCCTATGAGCAGCGAGCCTGATATAGGGTTCTATCCTAGGACATCAGGATCATGACCTGAGCTAAAGGCTACCCGGATGCCCCTCGTGTTTTCATTTCCTTTAGGTAGATACCTAATAGTGGAATTACTGGATAATGTGATATTCCAATTTTTAATTTTTTGAGGAACCTCCATACTGTCTTCTGTAGAGGCTGCATCAGTTTACATTCCCACCAACAGTGCACAAGGGTTCCTTTTCCTCACATCCTCGCCAACACTTGTTATTTCGTGTCTTTTTGATCCTCGCTGTTCTGATAGGAATGAGGTGATAGCTCTTTGTGGTTTCGATTGGCATTTCCCTGATGAGTGATGTTGAGCATCTTTCATGTCTGTTGGCCATCTGTATGTCTTTGGAAACATGTCTATTCAGATCCTCTGCCCATTTTTTAATTGAATGATTTTTTTAGTGTTGAGTTGTCAAAGTTCTTTATATATTTTGGATACTAACTCTCTATTGGATATGTCGTTTGCAAATATCTTCCCATTCAGTAAATGGGAAAAAAGGTTTCCTTTTTTTGTTGTTGATTATTTCCTTTGCTGTGCAAAAGCTTTTTATTTTGGTGTAGTCCCAATAGTTTATTTTTGCTTTTGTTGCCCTTGCTTTGAGAGACATATCTAGAAACACGTTGCTATGGTCCATGTCAAAGAGATTACTGCCTATGTTTTCTTTTTTTTTTTTTTTTAAGATTTTATTTATTGATTTGACAGAGAGGGGACACAAGCAGAGGGAGTAGGAGAGGGAGAAGCAGGATTCCTGCTGAGCAGGGAGCCCGATGCGGTGCTCAATCCCAGGATCCTGGGATCATGACCTGAGCTGAAGGCAGCTGCTTAATGACTGAGCCACCCAGGAGCCCCGTGCCCATTTTTTCTGCTAGGAATTTTAAGGTTTCATTTCTCACATTTAGGACTTTAATCCATTTTGAGCTTATTTTTGTGTATGATGAAGAAAGTGGTCAGTTTCATTCTTTTGTGTGTGGCTCTCTCTAGTTTCCCCAGCACCATTTATTGAAAAGACTGTCTTTTCCCCATTAAATATTCTTGCCTCCTCTGTTGTAGATCAATTGGCCGTATAAGTATGAGTGATTTCTGGGCTCTCTATCCTATCCATTGTCTATTTTTGTTCCAATACCATGTTGATTTGATTATTACAACTTTGTAGTATCTTGAAATCTAAAATTGTGATACCTCAAGCTTTGTTCTTTCTTAAGATTGCTTTAGCTATCTGGGGTCTTTGTGGTTCCACAGACATTTTAGTATTATTTGTTCTAGTTCTGTGAAAAATACAATTGATATTTTAATAGGGATCACATTGAACCTATAGATTGCTTTGGGTATTATGGATATTTTAACAATATTAGTTCTTCCACTCTTCGTGATATGTCTTTCCATTTGTTTCTGTGCCTTCAATTTCTTTCATCAGTGTTTTATAATTTTCAGAGAGAAGGTCTTTCACATCCTGATTAAGTTTATTCATAGATATTTTATTTCTTTTGATGCAAGTGGAAATAGAATTGTTTTCTCAATTTCTTTTTCTGCTGCTTTGTTATTAGTATATAGAAATGCAAGAGATTTCTGTATCCTGCAACTTTACTGAATTTATTTATTCTAATAGCTTTTGGGTGGTCTTAAGGGTTTTCTACATATAGTATCATGTCATCTACAAATAGTGACAGTTTTACTTCTTCCTAAAGACAGTGGTATTTTTTTCTTTCTTCAACTAATTTGGATGCCTTTTCTTTTTCTTATTTGATTGCTGTGGCTGGGACTTATTTCCAGTACTCTGTTGAAAGAGGTTGTGAGGTTGGACATCCTTGTATTGTTCCTGATCTTAGAAGGAATGCTCTCAATTTTTCACTACTAGGGATGACATTAGCAATGGTTTTTCATATATAGCCTTTATTAGGTTGAGGTCTGTTTCCTCTACACCCATATTTTTTTATCATAAACGTTGAATTTTGTCAAGTGCTTTTTCTGCATTGGTTGAGGTGATCATTTTTATCCTTCATTTTGTTAATGAGGTGTATCATGTTGATTCATTTGCAGATATTTGAATTATCTTTATATCCATGGAGTAAATCCCACTTGATGGTGATGAATGATTCTTGTAATATATTATTGAATGTAGTTTGCTCTTACTTTGTTGAGGATTTTGCATCTATGTTTAACAGGGATATTGGCCTGTGATTTTCTTCTTTTGTGTAGTGTCTTTGTCTGGTTTTGGTATCCTGGTAATGCTGGCCTCATAGAATGTATTTGGAAGCTTTTCTTCCTCTTCTGTTTTTTGCAGTACTTTGAGAAGAATAGGGATTAACTCACCTTTAAATGCTTTATGGAATTCACCGTGATTCCTTCTGCTCCTCGATTTTGGCTCTTGGGAATTATTTTATTACCAATCCAGTTTTGTTTCTAGAAATTAGTCTTTTCAGATTTTCTGTTTCTTCTTGATTCAGTTTTGGAAGATTGTATGTTTCTATGAATTTATCCATTTCTTCTAGGTTGTCTCATTTATTCACATAATTTTTCACAGTAGTCTCTTATAATTCTTTGTATTTCTGTGGTGTCAGCTGTTACTTCTCTTTTAGTTCTGATTTTATTTATTTGGGTCCTCTCTCTTTTTTTCGTTATGAGTCTGGCTAAAGGCTTTTTTAATTTTACCTAACTGTTCAAAGAACCAGTTTTTGGTTTCACTTGGGCTTTTCTATTTTTTTTTTTAAATCTCTATTTCATTTATTTGATCCAATCTTATTCTTTCCTTCCTTCTACTAACTTAGGGTTTTATTTGTTCTTTTTCTAGTTCCTTTGGGTCTAAGATTTGGTGGTTGTTTTGAGATTTTTCTTGTTTCTTGAGTTAGGTCTGTATCACTATAAACTTCCCTTTTAGAACTGCTTTTACTGCAATGTTGGGCTGTTGTGTTTTCATTTTCTTGTCTTTATCTGTTTTTAAATTTCCTCTTTAATTTCCTCATTGACTCATTAGTTTTTTGGTAGCATGTTGTTTAGCATCCATGTGTTTGTGTTTTTTTCTTATAATTGATTTGTAATTTTATACTGTTGTGATGTGTGATATGATTTCAGTCTTCTTAAATCTGTTGAGACTGGTTTGGTAGCCTAATGATCTATGCTGGAGAATGTTCCATGTATACTTAACTATGTATTCTGTTGGTTTTGGATGGAATGTTCTGTATGTCTCTTAAGTCCATCAGGTCTACTGTGTCCTTCAAAGACATTGTTTCCTTAAGGATTTTCTGCCTGGATATCTACCCACTGGTGTAGGTGGGTGTTAAAGTCTTTACTTTATTACTGTCAGTTTCTCCCTTTATGTCTATTAATATCTGCTTTGTGTATCTAGTTGGTCTTACGTTGGGTATATAGATATTCAATTTGTTAAATCCTCTTGTTGGATTGATCCTTTTATCATTATGTAATACCCTCTTTTGTCTCTCGTTATAGCCTTTGGTTTTTTTGTTTGTTTTTAAAGATTTTATTTATTTGTTTGACAGAGATCACAAGTAGGCAGAGAGGCAGGCAGAGAGAGAGAGAGAGAGAGAGAGAGAGAGGAAGAAGCAGGCTCCCCGTTGAGCAGAGAGCCTGATGCGGGACTCGATCCCAGGACCCCGAGATCATGCATGACCTGAGCCGAAGGCAGAGAGAGGCTTAACCCATTGAGCCACCCAGGTACCCCCAACCTTTGTTTTAAAGTCTGTTTTGTCTGATATAAGTATTGCTGCCGGGGCGCCTGGGTGGCTCAGTGGGTTAAGCCGCTGCCTTTGGCTCAGGTCATGATCTCAGGGTCCTGGGATCGAGTCCCGCATCGGGCTCTCTGCTCAACAAGGAGCCTGCTTCCCTCTCTCTCTCTCTGCCTGCCTCTCTGTCTACTTGTGATCTCTCTCTCAAATAAATAAAAATCTTTAAAAAAAAAAAAAAAAAAAAAAGTATTGCTGCCCTGGCTCTTTTTTTTTCCCCACTTCCATTTGCATGGAGTATCTTTTTCTATCCTTTTACTTTGAGTTTATATTTATCTTTAGGCCTGAACTCAGTCTCTTCTAGGCATCATATAGATGGGCCTTAGTTTTTAATCCATTGCACCACCCTATGTCTTTTTTTTTTTTTTTTAAGATTTATTTTAAAGAACGTGCACAACTGGGGGAAGGGGGGTAAGGGAGAGGGGAGCAGACTCCCGCTGGGCAGGAGTCCCAGCGGCCTCGAACTTACGACCCTGAACTCATGACCTGAGCTGAAACCAAGCCGGACGCTCAACCAAATGAGCAACCCGGATGCCCCTGCATTTTAATTTTAGAAATCATTTAGACTGAGCAACCTAGATGGGTACAAAAACACTCATCGCAGCAGATTCAGTTTTCTCTTCCGCTGCTGTGAGTTAAGGCGGCCTCCGAAACTCAAAAATCACGACGGTCTGGGTGACACGATCTCACTCGCGGGAACCGCTCTTAGAAAGATGTCGCAGGTATGGAATAAGACTGAGCCACCACAGGAGCGCAGCCCTTTGGACTCCCTGCAGTCTCTCTAGCATTCGCTCATATCCTGGAAGCATGTGCAGGGAGGCCACCAAGAGGGTTTAGGAATGCAGCACCCTATGTCTTTTGATTGGCGCATTTAGACCATTTACATTTAAAGTTATTATTGATAGGTGTGTACTTATTATCATTTTGTTAATTGATTTCTGGTTGTTTTTGTAGTTCTTCTCTGGTTCTTTTTTTCTTGCTTTCTTTATGATTGCTGACTTTCATTAGTGTTATGTTTGGCTTCCTTTTTATTTTGCATGTATCTGTTATAGGGTTTGTGGTTACCATGAGATTCATATATAACATCCTAAGTATAACGCAGTGTATATTAAGTTGATGGTCACTTAAGTTCCCACACATTCTGAAAGGACTTCTTTACCATCCTTAATCTTTTATATGTATGTTGTTGTATTTTATATCTTTTTATTTTTTTAGTTCCCAAGTGGCTTAACTCACTGAGCCACCCAGGCACCCCTTAAATAATGATTTTAGAAATATTTCTTTAGAAAGGCTAGTTTGTGAAGATAGATTTGCCTGAAATTCAAATACTCCTTCACTTTGGTTTAGTTTCATTTTCTTCTGTCGAAGTCAAATTAACAATGGTATTTTTATTTAAAATGACAATAGAGGAATGCATGGCTGGCTCAGTTGGTGGATCATGCAACCCTTGATCTCAGGGTTGTGAGTTCAAGCCCCACATTGGGTGTAGAGATGATTTAAGGTCTTTAAAAATTGGGCACCTGGGTGGCTCAGTCAGTTAAGTGGCTGCCTTCAGCTCAGGTCACGATTCCAGGGTCCTGAGATCGAGTCCCACATCAGGCTCCCTGCTCAGTGGAAAGCCTGCTTCTCCCTCTTCCTCTGCCTGCTGCTCCCCCTACTTGTATGCATGCTTTCTCTCTGTCAAATAAATAAATAAAATCTTTAAAAACATAAAATAAAATCTTTAAAGATAAATAAATAAAAATAAAATAACATACAGAGTGTGTCTCATTTTATAACTTATGCTTGTCCATCCATTCTTCCTTCTCTCTGCTATATTTACAGAGAAATACTGGGGTATGGTCCACATGATGTTAGCTATGGTTATTTCTTAAGAGTGGGATCAGAGTGATTTCCTTGCTTTTTTTCTTTCTATGTTGCTTGATTTTCTTATAATGAGCATAAAAATAATAAAGCCAGGGGCGCCTGGGTGGCTCAGTGGGTTAAAGCCTCTGCCTTCGGCTCAGGTCCTGATCCTGGGGTCCTGGGATCGAGCCCCTTCAGGCTCTCTGCTCAGCAGGGAGCCTGCTTCCCCCACTCTCTCTCTCCCTGCCTCTCTGCCTACTTGTGGTCTTTCTCTGTCTCTGTCAAATAAATAAATAAAATCTTTAAAAAAAAATAATAAAGCCATTATTCTAAAAATGAATAAGAAGGGGGAAGAAAGAGGGAAGCAAACCATAGGAGACTCTTAACTATGGGGAACAAACCAAGGGTTGATGGAGGGGAGGTGGGCAGGCGGGGGACTGAATAGGTGATGGCTATTAAGGAGGGCACTTGTTGTGGGTGTTATCTGTAAGTGATGAATCGCCAAATTCTACACCTGAAATCAGTATTACACATTAAGTTACTAGAACCTAAATAAAAATATGGGCGGGGTAGGGGGAAGCAAAAGATTTAGAAAGAGCAAACAAGACGGCACTGGCCTGGCTTTCCAGGCAGCCTCAGGTCGCATCAAAGGCACGTTCCATCTTTCACCTACCTCCCACCTGGCCCCAACCTTGGGAGGGATGAGCAGATCTCCCCTGCTTACCATCTCATTGGACTTCTGCAGCTAGTGGCTAGTGAACTCCCGAAGAGCTCTGAAGGGTGAATGCAAGGCCCTGGAAGGCCCAGGAGCTATTTGCATTTGCCTCCCTGGGCATGTGTTTGTGACAAAAACAGAGCTCAAGATGAAACTGGTGTGGGGCGGTCCCTGCAATTTTCACTGTAATCCCAAGGAAGGACGCTCAGATGTATGGGGATGTGTCTGGGCGCAGATTTCACGGTATTTCTCTTAGTTCTGAGGGAATTATGACTACGAGGGTTGTTTTTTCACCATCCAGCTCCTCAAGTTTGTTTTCATAGTTCTTGTTGTATTTTTGAGTTAATAAATGTCAGGACTTTGTTAGGAAGGCATTCCAGAAATAAAGCTGGCTATTCATGGCGTGGTTTTGGGCACATGCCTTCCTGCCCATACGGCGGGAGACTCTGTTTACCTTTTTGAAGAGCCAATAGAACCTTGGGCTCACAGTACCTCCACCAAAAGAGGGAACCACTTGAGTTCCGTGCGAGGACAAACAGCTGCCCTTAGATGCTGAGGGACGTGGGGCTGAGCTGCGCTGGCTTCCGTTTTGACTTGAGGAGCAAAAATGGTCTTTCTGTATCAAAGGTGCGATTAACATTCTTGGAGACTCTCAGAGTAAATTACAGAGGTAATTCAGCTTTTCTGTTACTTAAAAGTATCCTTCAATCTCTTTCCTTTATCTTCAGTGATTAGAATTTTCCATGAGGTAGGAATAATAATAATACAGTGATTATTACACTGAACTGTAATAAGAAATGGGTGAGATTATATAGCCTGATAAGAGGAGGGTGCCTGGGCCCCAGCAAAGGCAAAGGCAAGCATAAAGCATCTTTAGTGCAGAGCCTGAGAGTGGGCAGACACCTTTTACAAACTGTGAAAGTGACGTTATTTCATGGAGGCCACATAGCCAGTCATCAGAGGCAATGTGCTTGGAACCCAGCCCTCTCCACTGGGCCATCCTGCCACATCCTTAGTGCTTTTTTTTTTTTTTCTTCTTTCTTTTTTTTTTTTAAGATTTTATTTATTTATTTGACAGACAGAGATCACAAGTAGGCAGAGAGGCAGGCCAAGAGAGAGAGGAGGAAGCAGGCTCTCCGCGGAGCAGAGAGTCCGGTGTGGGGCTCGATCCCAGGATCCTGGGATCATGACCTAAGCCGAAAGCAGAGGCTTTAACCCACTGAGACACCCAGGTGCCCCTCCTTAGTGCTTTTTAATGATACATCTCTTGAGAGCACTGCTTTATTATTTTGAACGTTTTAGAGGGAAAAGCAAAACTATAGCTCAAAGCAAATGTTTTCCTACAGATGGGCCTGGATGAGTCAGAGATCTACTTCCTGTAAGTGATGCAACGTGGGTTGCATGGGTGCACCCAGGGTTGTGCGACCTGACTGACCTCTCTGTGCTCTCGTTTCCTCAGCAGCCTTCTCATCCAGTTGGGGTTTGCAGAGGATTAAATGAGTTAATCCAGTCAGGGGAATGTAAAATACGAATAGGGCATGGCGCATCGTGGGCACACCATGAATACTTGCCATTACTCCTTATTCTCATTGCCTTACACATGGAAGCTTCACACTTGCCTACTGACAGAAAAAAAAGAGCGTGCGCATGAGAGAGAGAGAGAGAGAGAGAAAGAAAGAGAAAAAGAAAAAAGAGAAAGGCCACAGAAACAAATTAGGAACAAGTCGGGACTATGGTGAACCATCTGGGACATATCACTAAGGCATGTCTTGAAGTAGAGGGGAGGGGAGCAGAGTACCTGGGAAGAGTACTGTATTACAGTTCCTAATACTCTTGTTTTCTCCCTGGAGAAGGGCTCATTTTCTTTGTGCCTGGCCCTGGCTTTTATTTAATTTTTTTAAGATTTTATTTATTTGACGGAGAGAGAGAGACGTGAAAAACACAAGTAGGGGGAGTGGGAGAGGGAGAAGCAGGCTTCCCACCAACCAGGGAGCCTGATGCAAGGCTTAGTCCCAGGACCCTAGGATCATGACCTGAGCCAAAGGCAGCCGCTTAACCAACTGAGCCACCCAGGCACCCTGGCCCCTGGTTATGACTGCTAATGGCACCACTGCTCATTGGATGGCTGATTGTACTGAATTTATGCATAACTTACACAGAGCCCACTAGGTTGGGCTACAGAGGTGCTTGGGGCTCCCCAAAGGCATGGGTGAGAAGAGGTACAGGGCTTTGTGGTACAGAGGTACAGGAGATAGTGATGAGGGGAGAGCTACCCTGGGAAAGCACAGGGCAGCCTGGGAGAGCCCCCAGAAGCACAGGCTGATAATGACTGAGACAATCCTGAAACTTCCAGTCTCTCCCCTTGCTCCCCAGCAGGGCATGTCAGCCCCACCAAGGTCTGGCTCATGGCTCCTCCAGACCCATTTCCCACCACACTTCTCTTTGGGGCCCTTCAGTCTCATCCACTGCCTCCTGCTGCTGCCTTGGCCCAGCCTTGGCACCCATCCACCCCGATTCCCTGCAGGGAACAGCCAACTTCAGGAACCATAGTCTAGCCACTGCTCTGAAGCATTCCTCACCACTCCATGCCCCCATGCCCCTTCCTCCTCTTCTCCCCCAGCCTGAGCTTCTCTTCTCCTCCATGTTCTTTCACATTTGCCCTCGAGCCACAATTCATGGTTCACCAGTCCTCACTGTCATGCAGGACCTTCCTTGTTTATGACCTTGACCCCTACCCTCCCCTGCTGCTTCTGATAGTCCATGGGAGTTTTGAAAACTAATCAAACCACACCCAGAGGGAGTCTTTAACCCCAGGCAAGGGAGTGAGAATGAATATAAAATATTGAGGTGTTACCATTGTCAAGCTGGGATTTTTTTTTTCTTCCACATTGCATTGCATTTATTTATTTATATATTTATTCATTCACTCATTCATTTAGATATACATAAACTCTTACGTTCATTGCTTTTTTTTTATTGTAGTGTTCCAAGATTCATTGTTTATGCACCACACCCAGTGCTCCATGCAATACGTGCCCTCCTTAATACCCACCACCAGGCTCTCCCAATCCTCCCACCCACCTCCCTTCCGAAACCCTCAATTTGTTTCTCAAAGTCCACAGTCTCTCATGGTTTGTCTTCCCCTCCAATTTTCCCAGATCACTTTTCCTTTCCTTCTCCTGATGTCCTCCATGTTATTCCTTATGTTCCACAAGACAGTGAAACCATATAATTGACATTCTCTGCTTGACTTATTTCACTTAGCATAATCTCCTCCAGTCCCATCCATGTCGATGCAAAAGTTGAGTATTCATCCTTTCTGATGGCTGAGTAATATTCTATTGTATTTACGGACCACTTCTTCTTTTTCCATTCGTCTGTTGGAGGACATCTTGGCTCTTCCCACAGTTTGGCTATTGTGAACATTGCTGCTATGAACATTGGGGTGCATATGCCCCTTCTTTTCACTATACCTGTATATTTGGAGTAAATACCCAGTAGTGCAATTACCAGGTCATAGGGTAGCTCTATTTTTAATTTTTTGAGGGATCTCCACACTGTTTTCCAAAGTGGCTGCACCAACTTGGATTCCCACCAACAGTGTAAGAGGGTTCCCCTTTCTCCACATCCTCTCCAACATTTGTTGTTTCTTGCCTTGTTAATTTTTGCCATTCTAACTAGTAAGGTGGTATTTCAATGTAGTTTTGATTTGAATCTCCCTCATGGCTAATGATGAACATTTTTCATGTGTCTACTAGCCATTTGTATGTCTTCATTGGAGAAGTGTCTGTTCATGCCTTCTGCCCATTTTTTGACATGATTATCTGTTTTTTTGGGTGTTGACTTTGACAAGTTCTTTATAGATCTTGAATATCAGCTGTTTGTCTGTAGTGTCATTTGTGAATATCTTCTCCCACTCCGTGGGTTGCCTCTTTGTTTTGTTGACTGTTTCCTTTGCTGTGCAGAGGTCTTTTATCTTGATGAAGTTCCAAAAAGTTTGTTTTCACTTTTGTTTCCCTTGCCTTTGGAGACATGTCTTGAAAGAAGTTGCTGTGACCAATGTCAAAGAGGTTACTGCCTATGTTCTCCTCTATGATTTTGATGGATTCCTGTCTCACATTGAGGTCTTTCGTCTATTTGAGTTTATCTTTGTGTGTGGTGTAAGAGAATGGTAGAGTTTCATTCTTCTGTACATAGCTGTCCAATTTCCCCAGCACCATTTATTGAAGAGACTGTCTTTTTTCCACTGGATATTTTTTCCTGCTTTGTCTAAGATTATTTGAACAAGAGCTGAGGGTCCACATCTGGGCTCTCTACTCTGTTCCTTTGGTCTGTTTTTATGCCAGTACCATTCTGTCTTGGTGATCACAGCTTTGTAATAAAGCTGGAAATCAGGTAACGTGATGCCCCCAGCTTCGTTTATTTTTTTCAACATTTCCTTGGCAATTCAGGGTCTTTTCTGATTCCATACAAATTTTAGGATTGTTTGTTCATTTGAAAAACACCAGTGGTGTTTTGTTCAGGATGGCATTGAAAATATAGATTGCTCAGGGGCAGCATAGACATTTTAACAATGTTTATTTTTCTGATCCATGAGCATGAAATGTTTTTCCATCTTTTTGTGTGTTCTTCAATTTCCTTCATGAGTGTTCTATAGTTCCTTGAGTATAGATCCTTTACCTCTTTGATTAGGCTTATTCCTAGGTATCTTATGGTTCTTGGTGCTATAGTAAATGGAATCAATTCTCTAATTTCCCTTTCTATGTTTTCATTGTTAGTATATAAGAAAGGAACTGATTTCTGTACACTGATTTTGTATCCTGCCGCATTACTGAATTGCTGTATGAGTTCTAGTAATTTGGGGGTGGAGTCTTTTGGGTTTCCCACATAAAGTATCATGTCATCTGCAAAGAGAGAGAGTTTGACTTCTTTGCCAATATGAGTATCTTATTTCTTTTTGTTGTCTGATTGCTGCTGCTAGGACTTCAGTACTATGTTGAACAACTGGCAAGAGTGGGCATCCTTGTCATATTCCTGATCTCAATGGGAAGGCTCTCAGTTTGTCCCCATTGAGAATGATATTTGCTATGGGATTTTCATAGATGGATTTTATGAAGTTGAGGAACGTCCTTTCTATCCCTATATTCTGAAGAGTTTTAATTGGGAATGGATGCTGTATTTTGTCAAATGCTTTTTATACATCAATCGAGAGGCCCATATGGTTCTTCTCTCTTCTCTTATTGATTTGTTCTATCACATTGATTGATTTGCAAATGTTGAACCACCCTTCCATCACAGGGATAAATCCCACTTGGTCATGGTGGATAATCTTTTTAATGTACTGTTGGATCCTATTAGCTAGGATCTTGAGAATATTGGCATCCCTATTTATCAGGGATATTGGTCTGAAATTCTCATTTTTGATGGAGTTTTTGCCTGGTTTGGGGATCAAGGTAATGCTGGCTTCATAGAAAAAAGTCTGGAAGTTTTCCTTCTGTTTCTGCTTTTTTGAAACAGCTTCAGGAGAATGGGTATTATTTTTTCTTTGAATGTTTGGTAGAATTCCCCAGGGAATCCATCAGGTCCTGGGCTCTTGCTTTTTGGGAGGTTTTTGATCACTGCTTCAATCTCATTACTAGTTATTGGTCTATTCAGGTTGTCAGTTTCTTCCTGATTCAGTCTTAGAGGTTTATCGGTTTCCGGGAATGCATCCATTTCTTCTGCGTTGCTTAACTTATTGGCATATAACTGTTGATAATAATTTCTGGTGATTGTTTCTATCTCCTTGGTGTTAGTTGTGATCTCTTCCCTTTCATTCATAATTTTATTAATTTGGGTCCTTTCTCTTTTATTTTGGATTAATCTTTCCAGTGGTTTATTGATCTTATTAATTCTTTTAAAGAACCAACTTCTAGTTCCATTGATGTGTTCTCCTGTATCTCTGGTTTCTAACTCATTGATCTCTGCTCTAATCTTATTTCCCTTCTTGTATGTGGGGTAGGCTTATTTGCTGTTGATTTTCCAGTTCTTTAAGGTGTAAAGAGAGTTTGTGTATTCAGGATTTTTTTTTTTTTAAGTGAGGCTTCAATGGCTATGTATTTCCCCCTTAGGACCACCTTTGCTATATCCCATAGGTTTTGGATCGATGTGTCCTCATTCTTACTGGTTTCCATGAATTAAGTTCTTTGATTTCCTAGTTGATCCAAACGTTCTTGAGCAGGATGGTCTTTAGCTTCCAAGTGTTTGAATTTCTTCCAAACTTTTTCTTGTGATTGAGTTCCAATTTCAAAACACTGTGGTCTGAGAATATGCAGGGAATAATCTCAGTCTTTTGGTATCAGTTGAGACCTGATCTGTGACCCAGTATGTGGTCTGTTCTGGAGAAAGTTCCATGTGTGCTTGAGAAGAATGAGTATTCTGTTGTTTTAGAGTGGAATGTTCTATATGTATCTGTGAGGTCCATCAGGTCCGATGCGTCATTCAAAGCTTTTGTTTCTTTGTTGATTTTCTGCTTAGATGATCTGTCTGTTGCTGAGAGTGGCATGTTAAGATCTCCTACAATTAACATATTCATATCAACATGTCTCTTTATTTTTATTAACAGTTGGTTTCTGTAGTTGACCGCTCCCATGTTGGGGGCATAAATATTTACAATTGTTAGATTCTTGTTGGATAAATTCTTGTTGGATAGACCCTTTAAGAATGATGTAGTGTCCTACTGTATCTCTGACTACAGTCTTTAGCTTAAAATTTAATTGGTCTGCTATAAGAATCACTGCCCCCAGCTTTCCTTTGATGCCTGTTGGCATGAAAGATGGTTCTCCATCCCTTCACTTTCAGTCTAGATGTAATTTTAGGTTAAAATTGCATCACTTGTAGGGGTGCCTGGGTGGCTCAGTGGGTTAAAGCCTTTGCCGTCGCCTCAGGTCATGATCCCAGGGTCCTGGAATCAAGCCCCGCATCGGGCTCTCTGTTCAGCAGGGAGCCTGCTTTCCTTCCCCTCTCTCTGCCTGCCTCTCTGCCTACTTGTGATCTCTGTCAAATAAATAATCTTTAAAAACAAAACAAAACAAAATGCATCACTTGTAGACAGCTTATGGATGGGTTCTTTTTATCCAGTCTGCAACCCTGTGCCGTTTTATGGGAGCATTTAGGCCGTTCATGTTGAGAGTGATTATTGAAAGATACAGTTTTATTGTCATCATTTTGCCTGTGAGGACCTTGTTTCTATAGAGTGTCTCTGTAAATTTCTGTACTGTATCACTCTTAGGGTCTTTCTTCTTTTATAGAACCCCCCTTAATATTTCTTGTAGTGCCAGCTTAGTGGTCACATACTCTTTTAAACCTTGCTGTTCTTGGAAGCTCTTTATCTCACCATCCATTCTGAATGTCAGCCTTGCCAGATAAAGTATTCTTGGCTGCATGTTCTTCTCATTTAGTGCCTGAGTATGTCTTGCCAGCCCTTTCTGGCTTGCCAGGTTTCTGTGGACAGGCCTGATGTTATTTTGATGTTCCTCCCTCTATACGTAAGGAATCTCTTCCCTCTAGTTCTCAAGACATTTTCTCTATGATTTGCAAATTTCGCAGTCACATGCCGGTATTTCTCTCTGCCCTCATTGATCTTGGGGGGTGTCCTCTCTGCCTCTAGGACACGAACACTTGTTCTAGTCCCCAGATTAGGGAAATTCTCAGCTAAGATTTTCTCAAGTCCTCTCTCTCTCTCTCTCTCTCTTTCTCTCTCTCTCTCTTTGTCCCTCCCTCCCTCCCTCTCTCCTCCCCCTCAGGGATACCAATAATTCTGACATTGGAATGTTTCATGGTGTCATTTATTTCTCTGATTCTGTTTTTATGGCTTCTAAGCTGTTTGTTCCAGGCCTGCTCCTGCTCCTTCTTTTCTGTAAGTTTGTCTTCTAGATCACGAATTCAATCTCCTGTCTCATGTACCCTAGCTGTTAGAGTATTTAGATTAGATTGGATCTCACTGATAGCATTTTTAAGTTCTGCCAGATCAGCTCTCACTTCTGCCCTTAGAGATTCTATGTTGCCATAATGGTTTTCTCCAACCTAGCTATTGTCTGCATAACTGTTACCCTGAATTCTATTTCTGACATCTTGCTTATGTTCATATCTAATAGTTCTATGGCAGAGGTCACAGTCTGAATTTTCCCTCTGTTGGGGTTCCTCCTCCTAGTCATTCTGGTGAGAAGTGGTTGAGGGGATGTGTAGCTGAAAATACCAGCCACAATCCAGGCAAGGTGGATCCACTGATGATCTTCTGCCCTTGTAGAGATCCCAAAGTGTTCAGAATGTTCTAGTAGATATCTAGCTCAATTCAGGGGACTGGTTGAAATAGGGTCCCTACCCCTCTGCCATCTTGCCCCTCCTGTACCAAGCTGGAAATCTTTGTTTTCCATTCAGTTTCAAGACACAGAAATATCCACTTGTTTGGGTGCTCTAAAGAAACATGCGCACTGAATGTTGTCTGGTAATAAATTAAGAGGGTGAAACGACTATCTCTTTTCTTGCTTAAGGATTAGCCTTCAGGATCCCCTGATTAACTTTCACAAGCAACAAAACATGTGACCTAATCCTTATTATATCCAGTCCTTTCCACATATTGTTAGGGTCTGCAAATTAGCTTAGCATGTCTACCCCAAGTTCTGTCAGCACAGGCAAATATAAAAGCTCCAAGCAAGGACTTACCACACTGAACATTTAGGTAATTCATCTTCCAGCTGCCTGACAAGGAAGCAGCTTCTATTGAGAATAAGTATAAATTAGCTAATGCTGAAACTGCAGAAATTCTCAATCCATATCCTGTGTCTTGAGTGATACTTCCCTCTTCCAGATATTCATTCAGACATTAATTCTAGGTCTCTCTGTTGCACTCAGGGTTGAACCTTGTGGTAAAATACTAGTGGTGTAGTAACTGCAGGAGGGCATCTGTAATTTCCCCATCAGAGTGGTTTTAATGCCCTCTTTCAGTGGGCATGATACATTAAAGAAAAGATAAATGATTAGAGGCCCCCAAAAATCTGCGGAGTCAACACATGTGCAAGAAATTACCATTTTAACCTTTAATCATTTTAGCCAAGAAGCAAAATCTATTTTTATTGCTCATGAACAGTAGTGTTTCATTGACCACAAGGTGGTGATTGGCAGGAAAAGGAAGGCCCTGCAAAACCTGTATCCCCAGTATAGACTGGGAAGTACACTAAGAACCCCAGTTTAAAGGTGGGGAGTGGGTGGTGGGCTGGGGACAGAGCCTGAATGCAGAGAAAGCCACTGAGCTGCACATGGTTTGAGTGGCTGCAGAGAAAGGCTGGTACTGGGCCCTGGAATATGGTCTGGGAAGCAAGTCCTGCCCTTCCTGGATCCCTGAGAGCACAAGGGATCAAAGCCTAGGGATAAAGAAACGGTGGGTCCTTTCCACACCTCCTCAGTGCCGAAAGAGTGGCCTGTGTTTCCCAGCTGTAAATGAGGTTGTCCTTGCTGATGTCTGCAGTGTTTACAGGCTTACTGTGTGCCTGGCACTTTGCTGACTGCTTTATAGGGAGGATGTTCTTTAATCCTCCCAACACCCCCTTGCAGTAGGTGTCATAACTCACTTTATAGATGAGGAAATTGAAGTCAGAGAGAGGTTAAATCATTTGCCCAAGACTGACAGCCAGGTGGTGGTAGAACTGGGATTTGAACCCAGAGACTATCCGGCTACAGAGCCTGAGTGTACCTTAACCACCACGCTTTTAAATAGCATTTTGTCCCAGTGAAAATTGATAGTGTAATGTCCAGAAAGTTAAAGGTGTGTGTGTGTTGGGGTGAGGGTGGGGTGTCTGTCTGATTTACCAGGGATCTGGAGAATGCCCTTGATCCTGGTTTCCAGTCTGTAAAAGAATGATGACGCTGTTCTTTACCCACCCACCCTACAAATGTATTTTCAGGATAATGAACTGGTCATCAGGGCTCTTAGAATCTTAAATGATTGAAGATGCTTAGTTAAGTAATGAGCAAATGAGTTTTCACATCTCTACTCAAGAATGAAGCCCCCACACTGGGGTCAGCTTTCTGCAACAACCAATTTGAGGTTTTTATAAGCAAAATTCGCATGCATCCTATCTAAATCGTGAACCAGAAGTTCTTTATGGAATATCATTAAGGCATTTCTGCAGGAAATTCATCTGACATCTGCAAACAGAGTACCGTGTGAGGGGAGGTAGGCACCCAGCCTTTGGTCTTTGAGAACCAAACCTTGCTCTCTAGTTGGCCTTGGTGAAGAGGGAGTTTGGCAAATTAGTTCTACCCCTATATTCTCCATCTCCTCTGTCATTTACTCTGAGTGAGACCTGCATCACTGGGAGGTGGGTTATTGTAATAGATTCCAAATTGGTTTCCTTACAATGTTTTTGAGTAGATGTAGGAAAAGATTCATTTGCATATTGTGAGATAAATACTTGTCCTTTTCCTAGGCCACAAGAAATGACAAAACCCAAGAGGGTAGTATTACAGTGTATTTTCCCAGGGAAGTTATAAATTCTGTGTTGTAAACTACAGTACAAATAGCATTTTTAAAGGTTTCAAGGGAAATATAAGAAATAGATTGTTTTGAAATTATGTAGTCATAAGAATAAGATATTTTGGAAAAAATGATCCAAGAAATCTTCTTGCATGAACATAAAAACACACAAATGCATACACTTGTCCTTTTTGACTTAGTGATCCCATTTCTAGAAACTTATCCTTAAGAAATTATCCAAAAGCCAGAAATGAAGATGTCCATTGCATAGTTGTTGGGTTTTTTTTAAAGATTTATTTCTTTTAGGGAGTGTGTGCAAGTGGGGGGAGGGGTAGTAGAAGAGGGAGAGAATCTCAAGCAGACTCCCTGCTGAGTGCAGAGTCCCTCACAGAACTGGATTCCACAACCCTGAGATCATGTCCTGAGCCAGAAATCAAGGGTCAGTTGCTTAACCAACTGAGCCATGCAGGCACCCCTGCATAGTTTTTATAATAGCAAAATATTTGAAAAAGTCTAGATATATCCTAGCTACACACACACACCCAATATGTACATATTAAAAATTAAAATTATAAATGCTATGGAGCAACATAAAAATGCTTATTATTTAAAGAAAAAAAGCCAGGTGTGTAAAAATGACACTGTGCCACTTAAGTTGTATATATTTTCATTTCTAGACTTTCTGTTTGGTTTGCTTTTGACTCTGCCTCTTCTCTTTTCATACCAAGCTGTTCATTCCTTTGGTCACTATTCTTTCCGTTGTCTTAGCATCTTTTCTATTTTTTTAAGATTTTTTATTTTTTAAAAAATTTTACTTACTTATTTGATAGACAGCGAGAGAGGGAACACAAGCAGGGGAAGTGAGAGAGGGACAAGCAGGCTTCCTGATGAGCTGGGAACCTGATGCGGGGCTTGATCCCAGGACCCTGGGATCATGACCTGAGCCAAAGGCAGATGCTTAACGACAGCCACCCAGGCGCCCTATTTTTTTTTTTTTTTAATTTTTAATCTCGACACCTAACGTGGGGCTGAAATTCACAACCCCAAGATCAAGAGTTACATCCTCTACCTATAAGGCAGCCCTGCGTTTGTCCTAGCATTTAAACGTACTTTCTTGGAATACTTTCAGATTGTTCTCAGGGTACAGATCTCTTGTCTGTTGTGATGTTCTTTTCCCTGGGCCATCGGAAAAGTTTTCCTAGGAGCATTACTTCGTTGTCTTCAGGGGTGTTTGTCTGTGGGACTCCACTATTCCCTGGCTTACGAGGAAGTGGTTTTGCTTTGCTCCTGCCCAGACTCTAGTAATTTCAGTGACCCCAGGCAGATCCTGTATTTCTCTATCACTTTCTCGGGATGGTTGGTTGAGTCTGAATTTATGCTGGCAGTTCAGTTCCCTAGCAAAGGGCCTGAATATTGTTTCTTACCCTAAGAGGTTAAGTCCCCAGCCCCTACCTCTAAAGGCTTTTTCTGATTTCCTGCCCATGGAGCCTGTGGATTCAGCTCTCATTAACTGCTAGGGTCTGCTTTGTTTCTAGCACCTAAACTTCCTCCTCTGCCCTCAGACTCTGCATTTTTAAAAAATTTTTATTTTTAAATTATTATTATTTTTTTTTTTGACAGACAGAAATCACAAGTAGGCAGAGAGGCAGGCAGGGGGGTGGGGGAGGCAGGCTCCCTGCCCAGCAGAGAGCCGGATGCAGGGCTCAATCCCAGGACCCTGGGATCATGACCTGAGCCAAAAGCAGAGGCTTTAACCCCCTGAGCCACCCAGGCACCCAAACTCTACATTTAAAAAAAAAAAAAAAAAGTTTACACTTTACCCATCATTTCCTTGTATTTGTAGTGGGATGTCCCATCTACCATAGCGACCAGAAATACTTGTTTATTTTTTCCATTCACTGCAACTGGATGGAAATGTATGTGTATATAATCAGGAAGGGGACTTTGCAAATGAAATGATTTGTTATAGGTAGAGATGGTGAGTATATAGTAACCATTTTTCTCTATTTTGCAAATAAGTCTGTGTTGTCATTGTATTATCTCTGAAACAATGTAGGAATCCTCATCTTTTGTCTTTTGTTTCAGAATGCATACACCACAACTGCCATTAATGGAACAGATTTTTGCACATCAGCACAAGGTGCACTCCAACTCTTGTCCAAGAAGTCAAGTCATTTAACATCTGTTCAATGCTTTGGAGACTTCATCATTTTTCTAGGAAAGGTGAGATGTCTTCACTAAAATAATAAATAAAGGAACTTGGAATCCAAACATTAAGCCCTACAGCAAGGCTCAGAAAGAGAACGAATGTTTCTTGAGTGCTTGCTCTCTGGTGGCTGCTGGGCTTCATTCTGTCATTTAATCCTTCCTCCTGTGAGGCACCTTATTTTGCAGATGAGAAAACTAAGGTTTAATAACTTGTCTGAGATCCCTCAATACGTAGAGTCAGGATTTGAATCTTAGTTATGCCAAATTCTCTGTAACGTTTGGAGTCCCACTTTTTCAGATCTAAAATGAAAATGCAACTAGCCTCATAAAGTGGATGTATTCCCTGGGTTGTGATAAAATAAATGGAAATAGTATTGGAGCCTAATAAAAGGTCTGTATTATTTAAGGGCATTAATAGAAATACAGGTTGTATTTCTATACATAAATAGAAAGACAGGTTGTCAATGTCCTAGGTGGAGCCAGTGGTGTATCTCCACTGCCATCTGAATAGTATTTTTCAAGGATAGTATGTCGTCTTGTGTGCAGTGTGGTGAATGAGCATCTTAGTGCATGTCATGGTGTGAAGGACAAGCCCTGAACTTGGGGTCTTTGGCAACTCCGAATCTCAGTCTTTATATCTGAACTAAAGGTAACAACACATGGCCTTTCTAGGTTGTAGGGAAGAGTAACTGAAATCTTGATGAAAGGGGTATGATAGCCCCTCATGACCATGCTTCAAGTTGAAGCTTCTTTACACTGTGCCACATGGCATGTCCCTTTCCATGTGGCTGTCACCCACCAGGCCTGATCCCACTTCCACTTGATTGCCTGCCCTTCAGATTCTTGACCGCAGACCTTCTGTCCTTCCTGCCACATCTTCACTATTCCAAGCTGGACATGCTGGCTTCTTCCAACCATTCGTCCTCAAGGACTTGAATGCTGAGGCCTTCAGTGGTGCCCCAAAGCAAACAAGATCCTGATCTCTGGTTGTGACCTGGCCAAAGTCAATAAGGACTCCTGGCTCATTTAGCATTTTGTACCTCTGCACCCTTTGGTACAGGTCCCTGGTGCATTACTGTCAGAGTTAACTGTCAGTAACAAGTTATTACATGTGTGGATTTCACAGGTTTATGTTAATTGCACATATATTGTAAGGCTCAGCTGGGCCCCAGAGATTTTTCATGCAACAGTAGCTCTAGAAGCACAAACTGATTATGCCCTTCAAAACAGTCTAAATATTCTATGTTGTTGTATTTAAATGGGTAATACTGTTAGTTCGCTAAGATTGCAGGTGATATGTTGTCTAATAACTACTTCCAGAAAAACTTAAGTGTTTATAAGTCTTTCTAAAAGACTTATCTTTTATTTTAGGCAATAATGCGCTTTCCTGGTTTTTTTTTCAAGATTATTTATTTATTTATTTGACAGAGAGAGAAATCACAAGTAGGCAGAAGTAGGCAGAAAGAGAAGGAGAAACAGGCTCCCCGCTGAGCAGAGAGCCTGATGTGGGGCTCGATCCCAGGACCCTGGGATCATGACCTGAGCCAAAGGCAGAGGCTTAACCCACTGAGCCACCCAGGCACCCCCTCTTTCCTGTATTTCTTGATGAAGTAGCATTCACACATTCATGTCCATCTTTTTGGCTATCCAAGGGCAATGGGGATTCCAGATGGACACCATTTTATCTGTTAAAGAATCAGGTACATATGGGTCTGTAAGTCTGATCCTGGAAAATAATTACATGAGGCAAAAGCCTGGATTAATCCTATTATCTCCCCACACCAGCACTGGAATTCTACTTTAATCCCTATGGTAAAAACAATCACGTATTAAACAACAGGATATCCACTCAATGAATTGTTGCACCATTATTTTAAAATGGCACTTATTACCAAGTTTTTAAATGAAGATGCTTATGGGGGTATCAAGTGAAAAAACTGAAAATTTTGAAGTATCATTACATCTACATAAATACAACTGGGCACAGATAAAATGTAAGGACATCTCTCTTCCCCCTACTCCACTTTAACTGGGCCTTCATTTGGTATCATCACGGGTCTTCTTTAATTTCACTGTTAACCACATTTTCTAACAGTTGTTCTTTTTAATAGGGCACAAACATATACATACAGATGTATATGAAATTACCACTCATAACTGACAAAAATCATTTCTCTAATATTCTAACTACCCGATTTATATTTTCCACAAACTGTTCTTCGGACAGGTGTTGGTGGTATGTTTCACTGTTTTTGGAGGACTGATGGCATTTAACTACAACCGTGCACTCCAGGTGTGGGCAATCCCTCTGCTGCTCGTTGCTTTTTTTGCCTACTTTGTAGCCCAGAGTTTTTTATCCGTGTTTGAAACTGTGCTGGATGCCCTCTTTCTGTGTTTTGCTGTTGACCTGGAAACAAATGATGGATCGTCAGAAAAGCCCTACTTTATGGACCAAGAGTTTCTGGTAAGCAAACATTTCACTTGCTGTTGCCATCTCAGTCCTCAAAATTCCCAAGTGTAGAAGACTCGCACATCAAGGGGGCTCATACATAGCTAGCCTCATTTTCTCTTCCAGAGGGCTCTGTGGCCTGACCGGAGTTCTGGAGGTCCGGGTTGTTTCCTGAGGCTGAACCAACTTGCCTTATTGAATCCTTCTCCCTGGAGAGAAGTGAAGCTGAACAATGAATATGGACCACATGGCCTTGGGCAGGCTTTCTGGACACAGCAGGCCAAGTCCCTTTGGTGCTATAGGCTTGGTTTGGCCTGTTGGGTTGCCTGGAGGTTTAACAGTTGATCTTTCTCCAAAGCTTTCTCGCCTCCTCAAGCATCATGTCACCCCTCTGCGTTTTAGGGGACACACATGGCACCTCCACAGATCTGTGGTCCTCAGGCCCCTTGTTAACCTAGGCCCACCCAGGAAAAGCCGCACCCTGTCAAGTCCCACACCACTTCTATCTGGAAAGAGCAGGCGGCTGTTTTCAACACAGTTGTTGCTTATTTGTCTTATCAGGTGTAGACAGGGATATTTTAACAACTGAATGAAGCCTCTGTGTTGTCTGGGTCAAGTGATATTTTTAGGCATTTTCTTCTACTCTGGTGCCATAAAAGTTAGATGTTAAAGCCCTTTTGCTTTTTTTGAGATTTTAAGTAATCTCTCTACCCAGCATGGGGCTCATACCCACAACCCCAAGTTCAAGAGTTGTGTGTTCCACCAACTGAGCCAGCCGGGTGCCCCAAAGTCCTTCGGCTTTTAAGCAACATCCAGAGTGCTTCTCGGGTCAGCCAGGCCCTGAAGCTTAACAAGCACTTCTCGGGTTTTAAAGTTAAATGTATTCTCACCCTCCTCCATATAAAACCTAAAAATACAATAGCACTTTAGTTGTCTGTACCCTAAGGAAATGGTTCTGATGGTGGCAGGAAGCTAACTGGGGTTTCTTTCTCCAACTTGTACTTTCCTGATTAAAAATCCACTTGGACATCTATCCCCTAAAATATTTTAATTCAACAGGGGAAATTTTAAGGCTGAAATTCCCCTAAATGATATGGTTGTTTGCCGAAAGTGCAGATACGTAACACTGGTCTCACTCATTCATTTTTCAGAGTTTTGTAAAAAAGATCAACAGAGTGAATGCGGTGAGGGCACAGGGCACTGAGCACACATCGAGAAACGAGGAGGGAACGGAACTCCAGCCCGTGGTGTGATAGGTGCCTGTTGGTTAGTTGTCCCTGGAAAGTTGCCTTCTTCTAAGAGCCATTCACAGAATAAATGGTAAGGCTGATGCACCCTATTCTTTTTCATTTTCGTCATTATTGTTTAGCCATTAGAACACCAGAAAATACCATAAAAGTAGATCCTATTCCTAATTCAGTGGCTCCTTACGAATATTTATTCACTTAGGAATATAAAATACTCCCACCAGCGTGATGCTGAGACTGTTCCAGGCTGGACTTAGGATGAACTGGAGGCATGTGCGTCTCCGTGGAATAAGCAAGGGTCAAATCATGGTCAAAGAAGAGCCTGGACCTTGGCAGTGACTGACCGTGTATGGCAGGCAGGTCCTTTCCGTTTGCTAAGCCTCGGTCTCAGGCACAGAGTGTGTTGTTGTGTGGATTCAGTAGAGCAGTGACAGGGCAGTTTAGACCAGCACCTGGGGAAAGAGGACGTTTTAAAATCTGCCTTCACCTACCTGGAAGTCAGCCAGAAAATAATCAGCCTGTGGCTCATATGAATGTTCAAAAAAAATATTTATTTATAAAAAATACAATGGGATAAGTTTATGCTGAGAAATGCAGCAATAAATACAGTCGAAGAGCACAGAGCAACTCTACATCGATACATTGGCACAAACAGGGAGAGCAGATGCACCGCCCAGACCTGAGCGTCTGTGGGCCGACGCTGGACGCGCTCCTTTAGAAACACCGCCCAGGAAAGATCTTGTCAGTGTAGGGACGAGAATGAGTACACATGTGATCACAAATGCACACGGATCAGGACTTTATTTAAAAATTAGCAAACAATACTGTAGAGACATTGATATGTAAATTTCTAAAATGCTGCGTCTTAAATTTAGTTGGCGAAGACCACATGTAGCTCTAAGCATGAGTTTAGTCCTCCACATAGAAACCAAACCAAACACTAAACTGTAATTAAAAAAAAAAAACAAAAAAACTTCCTATTGTTTGAAAATCCCAGTTTATTCAGTAGATTGTAAAAATGCATAGGTCTCGGATAAGAGAATTGGCTGTACAAGCGTACTCCCCTTTCACAGTATTCCTTTTTACTTCATATGCGATTATTGCTTCTGCTGTAGGATTGAACTGTTACAGCACTAAAAGGCAACTATTTAGGGAAGAGGCAGAAAAAGGAAAAGGGAATGTGTGTAAGGCAATATTTCTTTTAGGTACAATAAGCGTAATAGTGTTTTAGGAAGACGATAAAAATTACTCAAGGCTAGCTTGGTTCTCACTGGATAAAAACAATGGGCTAAATACTGAGCTCCTTGTATCAATCTAATAATCAATGCCTTGGTCGCTGTATTGGTAATCTCTGGGGTAGTCATCTTGGTACTCTCCATGATATTCATCTGGGTATTCTGCCTGATAATCACTATCGCTAATTTCAGACCCATTGGTTCCTGTTCCTTGGCTTCCGTTGTGAATGACCGGTTCTGTGGGAGCGGCACAGTATTTGGGATCATATACTTGCCGCCCAAGCCCATACACGCTCATTCCTTTCTGGGAAGCAACTTTGTTGGTTCCCATCTGTAGAGAAATTGTCGAGTTGTCCACCGGTTGTAATGTTAGCTTCTGATCATAGATGTCTCTTCTGGTGCCCGGTGCTAACATCCCCGCCTGGTATTAGAACAGAGAAGAAAAGTGAAAACTGCAGCTCAAGACTATTCTTGTGAATATTCTATAAATTATGAAATTCACACTGAACAGGAACACAAATGGAATAACTTCATCTCAGGGGTAAAGCGAGCTTATCGAGTAATCCTGATGCCCAATCTTTCCTAGGAAGCAGTATTTACTGGCTTTCAAGTTAGACCAGCCTTTCTTTCCATTTAGATCTTCGCCAAGCTAGCTTTTAGTTTTAGGTTTCTCATATGCAAATGGAGAAAATACCACCCACTTCAGATGTGGGAGAGGATTAGATGTAAAGAACTTAAAAACACAGCCTAGTGTGGGCAGCCTGGAAAGCTACAGGTCCTAGTACCTACTAGGATCACATACATTCTGCAGGCCCTTGAGAAGCTCTTCACACATTCCGTAGAAATGATGCCAGCCAGCCCATAAGGACTTCAGTCTCCAAGAGCCAGCCATGAGTGCAGTAACTCATACCTCATTTCTCCATTTATGCCAAGCAGACACTTCCAGACTTAACTGGTAAAAAAGCAGACCTGAATGGCAGCTTTGAGAGACAATGCCACATGGGGCAGGACGTGTTCCAGGAAGGGAACACGACACATCTCATCTTGAGGTCCTGAGGAAGAAGCTTTTCCACAGCTTCTCTCCACTCCTGTTGGACAGGAGGCCTGCCTGCTCCCCAGTGGTTAAGGGAACCTCCGTGTGAGGGGTGGCTGCTCTGTTTTGAGCAAGGACATACTTGCATCTCGCAGGGTGTTAGAATACCAGCCTCCTCCCCAGGCTACAGTTCCACCCACTCCCAATCACACATTTAACAGGGATGCTAGCTGAATCCTTCTCAGAACACCAGATAATTGTACCTACCCAGTTAATAAAGGAATCCTATAAAAATAAAAGTCCAAGGCATTGGACTTGATGAACAACTTCCTTAGACCTGGAGCAAGAACTAAACTGGCCGTAATAAACTTACCTTTTATCTTCTGATTAGGTAGAAAGGCCGGCTATTCTAACAACAAAAGCCATGAGACACACACCATATTTGTGTTGCTGCAGAAAAAGTCCTCTGATTCTTTTGCTTTCTCAGCAAAACCTACTTTCCTGAAGGAGTGTACTCTCTAAATACACCATACAAAAACACCCTCCTTTAAACTTAGTTAATAAGAATGAGGTAAGTGCTCATTTAAATAGTCCTTCTGTACTCTTTGTGGCAAATATGAAAAGACACTGCTTACCTGGCTGGCTCCTTTGTTGGTGCCCATCTGCAGACTAATTGTGGTCTGGTCAAAAGGTTTATCGGTCTGCATTTTGGGATCATAAAGATGCCTCCTGGTCCCATAGGCTGTCATACCCGCCTGGCTGGCGCATTTGTTGGTTCCCATCTTTTAAGTTAAAAATTAAATGAGCACTGATTATCCGAAGTCCACAACATCTATGACAAGCAAAACTTTCTGTTCTACTAAAAAGATCGAGGGGTAAGATGGACAGGTCCCTTTTTGTGCTGAGGCCAACAAGATACAAAATCGCTATGCCCTCGCAAATTTCAAGGTGCTCACTTTAAAAAGAAAATTTCCATCAAGTTTTTAGAGGGCAGAATTAAAGGTAATTAATTTCCTCTGCTCCTCTCTACTGTCTACAGCAGAGAGAAGCAAGTCAGGGGTACCTGCTTCAGCCATATAAAGGGACAGATGCACTCTCGGGCTAGGCACTATGCTTCTCTACTCCAGATGTTTATAGAAAATGTTAACAGCAAATTCCAGGTGTCTTCTCTGGCAGCTCAACAAGGGCTTCTTTAAAGTTTCATCAAAATCACCAACATCTTTGTGGGAAAAGAGGCACATAGAAGGAATAAGGAACATAAAGTTCAGAGGAACAATAATTCTCTTCTCCACTGAGAATATGGCTTTAAGACCGACTGGTACACCCAGTTCTACTGGTTGGGGACACATTTCTGTTGGTCTTTTTCCTTAAAAGGGAGGGGAAAAAAATCATTGCAATCCTACCACCCAGATATTAGCTATAAACATCTGTGTATCTCCTTCTAGGTTTTTTGTCTTCTGTATGTGTGTATGTATCAATGCACGTGCATACAAAAGCCATGCCTACAAATATATGCATGTGCATCTTTAAAATTGTGATCCCACAGACCGCAGTATTTTATAACCTGGTTTGTTTTCCGTCATCTTGGAATTTTTTTTTTTTTTAAAGATTTTATTTATTTATTTGCGAGAGAATGAGTGAGAGAGAACATGAGAGAGGAGAAGGTCAGAGGGAGAAGCAGACTCCCCAAGGAGCTGGGAGCCCGATGCGGGACTCGATCCTGGAAGTCCGGGATCATGACCTGAGCCGAAGGCAGTTGCTCAACCACCTGAGCCACCCAGGTGCCCCCCGTCATCTTGGAATTCTTATCCATCATTATTACCTTACTCTAGAGTTTCTTTTGTTGTTATAATTTAACCAAATGACTACTGTTTGGAATTTCAGGTTTCCAGTTTCTTAACCAGATACAATTTCATACTGTACAAAATTAAATCCATCTCACACAGATTCAGTCAACAGAGGGGCAGGTATCAGACATAGTAAAGTCCTTAGCATATCAGACATTGAGCAGTGATTTTGTGACACTCTCCAGGGGAACAATGAGAAAGGAGGGTTGAAAAAAAAAACAAAAAACCACAAACCCGAACTAAATATTTCTAACAGCGTTTAGCTCCTGTATCGTGCAAATAAATACCTTGGGCATTAAGGCTTTGTAAAATGGCCTCATTTGGTCAATAATGTTTAGGAATTTATAAAGTACATTTTCTTAAAAAATAAAGACAACGTAATTGGGGGGAAAATCATTTCCTAGAGAAACAACTGTCAAGTGTGATGGCATGCCGGGGGTTTCCAGAGGTTTCTTCTAAAACCGCATCACTATCTCATGGGCTTTAAATGGACATAAATTATATAAACTACATATCCATCCCAAACCTACATAAAGGTGTATCTTATCCATCCCCTACTCATGAGAGACACCCTTTGCACATAGTAAGAATTAACGATACTAAAGAAGTGCCTGATGAAAGCAGTAAACACATTACTTACCTGCAAACCAATTACACTTTGGCCAGCTTTTAATTTTCCTTCATCAAAACGTCTTGTTTGTTTTTCGGCATACTTGACTCCAATGTCAATGGTTGTATGGAATCCTTTTGTTTTAGCCTAGACAGAAATTCACATACTAACGAAAAAGGAAGACTAAAATGGAGATTCTGCCAAGGGTTTTTTCACAGAAGGAACAAGAAAGAAATGATACCGTCCAGAGATAAAGGCATTAGGTAATAAATACTCAAACTAGCGGTGAAAAACCTACTTAAGGCCATGCAGTAATACATGTAGCTCCAAAATGTATTCTAATTAAGCTCTCTTATGAGGCAGCTGGTTGTCAGCAGCCTTTCCACAGCGCTAGTAATTATGGAGTCTGTATTCCCATGGGAGATAAAAGACGCACTTCATCACCAACATGGTAGGACTTTTAAATTCAGCCATTAAAGGCATATACGTACCAGACCTGCCAGGGCCACCAGCGTAGTCTGAACCTGGGTCATGTTTCCATTCTCAAAAAGATCATTTGCTTCAAATATGTCATGCGGCTTCATGCCATAAGCCTGAATAGCTTTAATAAAGTTGCCAATATTCTCCAACTACAAAGGAATATAAAGAGTCATATAACTTTGGGAGCCAAATACGGACATTCACGTTATCTAAGAATTCTAAGTCTTCCTAACTAGTTAGTTGTAGGATGCCAGGCAGAAAGCTACATGGCAAGGTTTCTTGGCCAGATACATACTAAGCACAGCTTTCTCTGGAAAAGGAAAGCATGAAGAGTATTTCATAGTGGGTTAATATTTTTATGCAGTCACTTTTTTTTCAGTTCTTTGAAGGCAAGGCTATCCTTCCAATGCTTTTAAGAATACTGTGATTCTGTCAGAGCTATCCAGGGCTAAAATTCTGTCAAACAGTACATGATTATTCACATTAATAATTTGTTTTAATTTAAACATAAATCTGTGCTTACTAAATGCTGTTTTCCTTATTATCTCAAAGCACATACTCAAAATATCCAGTTTTACTTCATCACACACATTCACGAACTAAGACGGCTTAATATGGCGTTCGACAGTCAACCATTAGCGGTTATGTTAAACTCCTTGCCTTTTCCCCTCATTTGTCCTTACGGTCTAGGTTGTATTTCTCCATAGAAGCTGTGTTCAATCCCCCCTGAGAGCAGACAGACTAAATATAAGAAAACTCGTAAGCTAAGCATCTAATCGGCACAAAACTAATTCTAAGTAATTATGAAAGCAAGGTTAAAAAAAAAAAAAAAATACATAGCCATGTTTACAAATTTCTGCTAAAATGTCTATTTTTAAACAAATCAAGTCTTTGCTGCATACAGAATAACTAGAGGTTATTACCTGAGGCCAGTTTAAGGAAGACTCATTAACCTTCTTCACTGAGCCTGGCTGTAGCTTGTTTATGAGCCTGAAAAGCAAAGTGTAGGTGACATTTATTGTTCACACAAAATCAAGGACTGACAGGTAAAGCTGGTTCCTTTCACATCAGTAAAGGAATCATTACAAACATTTGTCAAGGTTTGACACCCTAGATCGAGAAGGACCGGAAGAACAGAAATGGCCACAACTTACTCGCAGAGGATGATGCCATCTTTTAAGCCCAGCTGGAAGTTGGTGCCAATGCTCATGCCTGTCACCTCTTCTATCCAGTTTCGAAGATCTTCTTCTGCCTGATGGTCATATTTGGAAGCGATCTGAAATATAAGGCAACTTTGGAAGAATATTCACTAAAGCGGGGCGCCTGGGTGGCTCAGTGGGTTAAAGCCTCTGCCTTCAGCTCGGGTCTTGATCCCAGGGTCCTGGGATCGATCCCCGCATTGGGCTCTCTGCTCAGCAGGGAGCCTGCTCCTCAACCCCACCCCTCCTGCCTTTCTGACTACTTGTGATCTCTGTCAAATAAATAAATAAAATCTGAAAAAAAAAAAAAAAAAAGAATATTCACTAAAGCATCAAAAACTGCTGACTTCAACTTGCTCTCTTATTATCCATTAAGACCATAACCATGACATGCAGTAATTACACTCATTGGCGTTCACTGGCAAACTAACCAACTATTACAGCTCCAGTAACTAATAATAAATTCGGGAGTAAGGTGATTGTTATTCAAATTGTGACTAGTACGTGGAGAGAAAATGGGATAGAGAAGGAGAAGTGACGGATCAAGAGAAGACAGATTTCCACTCACGACACACAGGAAGCGACAAGAATTAATAGCATATTACAATAGGGTACCAGCCATATTAAATTTTCAAGATTAAGTCATTAATTACCACATTCCCCCTCCCCAAAAAGAGGGTGGTAGAATTCTGATATGTGCAACTATTTTTACACAGTATCTTAACTGCCAAGACCCTTCAGTCCCATGTTTTTGCTTCCTGCTAAGTTCCAGGGTTTCTATGCCCCGTTTAGCCAAGTGCACACTGTGCATGTACACACGTGCACACTGTGCATGTACACACATGCACACACGCCGGACTTGCACTAATTACTGTCCCTATGGGTACAGCGTTGGAGCCCTACGTAGTGTCTACCAGCCTACAGACTCTGCCCAGAAGTCACTTTTAGACCATGAGGGCCTAGTACTGTGCCTGAAATCCAAACATTTAATAAAACTAAAAGAAAATTTAACTCTTTACTTACGAAATTCTATGATAAAGGCAACTTAGCAACACAGATGCTACACGATCATACATGCTAAAACCTACTACACAGAGATTTTCAAAGATCTCTTCATACTCAGACCAGAAACCTCAATTAAAAAAAATAAAATTTACCCAAAATATTGTTAAAAATCACACACTCAAGCTCTCAAGCTAGTCCTTGTCCTAGGAATATTAAAGAGGCTGGGCAGCCAATTAAGGAGAAGACCACAGATGGAAAGAAGAGATTAGGTGTCACTTTCCTTCTCATTACGCAGGTGAAAAGGCCACCAAGACACAGACAACCCCCAGGGGGATGGAAACCATGACGCGCTTGGAACCGACTATTTCCATCCATGGAAATGGGAATGAACACAGAAACATCTGCGTCCATAAAACGTGATTAGGTTTCATTACTGAAATGAATAGTCTGATGACATTTTTGTTATGGAGAGGGCCTTCAAGTTCTAGTTCCACAGAGGAATCCTCTCACCACCAAGAGGGGCGGGCAGGCTTTCTGCTCCCCCCGCAGAGGGCAGATGATTCCACTCATCACTGTGTCCGTTAGCGACACAGCAGTGCTTGATGGGCATTTTCCTCCCAAGTTCGAGAAACGGTGCTATGCCTCTGGCAGAATAACGGATAATTTATTGATGCTGTAGATTTACTTAGCCAGAATTAGAAATGGAAATTCAATGAGTTTACATTTAAATCCTGCACAACGTATCCAGGATCAAATTGTGGCCTGGATGTTAGTTTATAAAAGACAAGTCAGGCACAGTGTAAAGCTAGTGCACAATGTGTGTTCATCGCCTGCCCTCTAGGACCTCCATCTCCTAAAAAACATTCATTCTGATTCCCTGCCGGGCTGGGTTACACTGGCATCTGGATGTAGGAACAGGAAAAAAGGAGATTAGTGATGCTGGAAGGTGTTGCCAAAGGGACACTTGCTTCAGGTAAGCAGCAGGAAGGAGCCATCACTGCTCTAATACCTCAGAAACACATTCTCAGATAACGAATGTATCTCCCCCAACATAAGGGACATACCTATCTACACAATGGCACCTTTAGAAAACGGAATAAGTAATCTGGTAGAAAAGATTTTAAGACTTGGCTATATTTTCACACTGGATTCTTGTTCTAAGTGACTAGAACAAAAACTATAAATGTGGGCAATGGGGAAGGGTTATGGTATGGATGGAAAGGGAAAGGCAAAGAAGAAAACCAAGTACTCCTTAAGCATTAGCTGTAGAGAGCAATCTGGAGTTGAGTATTTTTCAAAAGCAAAGCACTCTCAGGAGTTCAATGAACCTCAAGACTAACAGGGTAAGCTAGGGTAGGAGGGGTTCGACCTTGGCTCTGAGTTGGCTCCAGCCATCCTGCTAGGGCCACAGTTCATAGTTAATCCATCTAACTAACGTCTAATCCATTTCTTGTCTACACAACAAGAAGGTTGAATTGAATGAGTACACTAGGTCTCTTCCCAGTCTAAGTTCTCTAAACCGTTTGGTCAACCAGCAAAAATTATAAGGAAATTCGTTCTATTTTTTCAAACGTAGAAATAGAAGTTATGTTGGAAGGGTTTGGGGGTGTTTTTGGGGAGAGGAGACCAAATGAGACCATATTATTCAACAACAAAAAAATATAAGCATATTTATGTTTTATATACTCTTTTTTTTTAAATTTTTTTTAAAATTTATTTGTCAGAGAGGGAGAGAGAGCGAGCGAGCACAGGCAGACAGAGAGGCAGGCAGAGGCAGAGGAAGAAGCAGGCTTCCTGCCAAGCAAGGAGCCCGATGTGGGACTCAATCCCAGGACGCTGGGATCATGACCTGAGCCGAAGGCAGCCGCTTAACCAACTGAGCCACCCAGGCGTCCCTGTTTTATATATTCAAATGCATCTGACAGATTCAATGTTGTGCCCCAAACCACAGAGTGATTATACATCTAAATTTCCTAGAGCCAGAGAGAACGTCATCTTCTCTGTTAACTGTTCTCATCAAGGGAGTGATGAGAGAACAAGCACTGAAATCAGCTGGACCCGGAGTTCAAACCCTGACTCTACCACTGACCAGTTGCAAGACGGGGCTCTGGCCAGCCGACCCTATCTCTGGCCTTCATTAATGGAGTAGCACATGCACAGAAAAAAATTCCTAAGCACATACACGCAAAGCTCAAGCCCCCAAGTGGTAAACTAAAAATAAAGAGACAGTATGCATCCACATTTTGTGACTGCTGGTTCTGGCGTAGGGTCTTCCTTTATGTGAAGGGGCAGCAAGGATTTTTCTACCCAAATACTGCTAATATTTTTTAAATAAGTGAGCTTCCTGCAGACAGGCCTGATAAACAGAATTCAAAATTTAAGAGTAGGTACTTGTTTTTTAAAATAAAGTTTACAATGAAAAAAAAAAATTCTGTGACATCATCTACAGGAAAAGTGTATTTCAAATTGTCTTCTAGCTGCTGGCCTGCAGCACTACTCCACAGGACACGGAAATTGGGAGCATTTCCTATAAAAAAGTATAGCAGAACACAACCCAAGCAAATGTGGCTATATTCTTTAACTACACAGGTTATTTTTTAACTATTTGATATGCACAACTTTTAAAAGTTGAGGGACTGAGAGCAACTAAAAATAACAAGTAAGCTTTGGCCAATACAAGTTATTTACTATTTCCATCTAAAAAGCTTTATTTTCTGAACGTCGTGTAGAAAAATGTGGACACTTTCTTCTTGCAACAAGAAAATTAGCTTAAAACATTACTTCATTAATACATTGTGGAAATTTCACTCTGACTTGTTTAAAAATCACTCTTCCAAGTTATTTATAAATATCATTTTCTTTGCTATTCTCCAAGATTTATTTTCTCTGATCTTCCCAAGCCACTTTCTCAGAATTTCTGCCTGGGGCCTCTGGAGTGCACAGCAGCCCCCTTTTTCACAGCCATGCCTCCTTCCCCTCACCCCACACCACCACTGAACACCACTTCTCCAGAGCCCTGCCCCCACGCCCTTCTCACCGGCAGGTGCACTCCCCAGCAACTGACATACCCTGACTAGGCACACCCGCTGTGGGCTTCTCACTGAAGCTCACCAACAGCCCCCTTGCCCAACACATCAGTCAAAAGGTGGAGAAAATGAGGATGGAAAAAGGCCTCCAGGGGGCACTGGGGCTGGGTGACCGCCCTCCTGCCTGTCCCACTCCCACAACGCTGGCATCTTCGGTTGCCCCCCTTCCTCCCACGCTGGGCCTGAAGCTCCAGCTGAGCATGGCATCAGCCTTCTGCCCGTCCCTTCCTCCCTCCCTCCTCAAAACGAAGAGTACCAGTGTGGAGTCACCCTCTAGTTCAAGGCCAGCTCAAACCTGTCTAGCTGCATGACCGTTCTTTTGGATCTCTAAAATAACACTTGCTTTAAAAAATAATAATAAACAGTACAATAGTATGTAGAGTACATTTTCAATGGGGGTGAAAATGGGTTCTTGTGGTGGGCAGTGAAAACCCTTGTAGACGGTACAATCATCTGTGACCCCCCCCAAACAAACTCTGTTCCTTGGTACTAAATTTGGTGGGAGTCAGGAGGTAACTGGGAAAAACTTCTATAGACTTTCTTTGGGAAAGAGATGATGGAAACAAAGTCAAAAAGCACTGAGAGTGTGAAAATGCCCAAGTCTCTCTTCACTTCCTACCCCCTATTCTACTCCTTCCCCCAGAGACAAGCACCTGTCTTCTGCCACTTCTCCCATGGGCACACATATATTAGGGGGAATCAAGTATAAAACAGCACGATTATCAAGCCACCTTCACAGGCACCAGCCCTGAGGGTCTACGCTTTGTAATAGTAAAGGGAGCCTGGAGATCAGATGAAGGCCTGCTGGATGCCAACAGCCATCCCTCCCAGGCACTGAGGCCTGAGAAGGTCCCTCACCAGCATCCCTAAAAGGGGATAACAGAGCAGTGAGGGACACCGAGCTTCAGAAACATTTCAACAAGAGATCCCAAAGTACAATTCAGTGAAAAGGTGGGGATGCGCCCTGCATGAGGGACCGTGATCACAGAGATACGTACAAGAACTGAGGGCCTTACTTAGGCCCAGGGATGGTCTGGAATCTACTAAAGAATGAAGACGTGTCCTTCCTGTATACTCCTCATAATGTATTCTTATCACAGTGCTTGGTGAAACCTGGAAGCAGACAATTCCAGATCACTAGGCTCCCTGCTGCACGCCACCAAGATAATCCAGCATTACTCCAAACCCTCTAAGTACAATCCCATTCAGTGCAGCGCCCCTCTCTTTCAAGTGTTCCTGCATCATGGATTTTTTAAAGATTTTATTTACTTATTTGAGAAAGAGGGAGCACAAGCGGGGAGAGGGGCAGAGGGAGAGAGAGAGACAAGCAAACTACCTGCCCAACGGGCAGCCCACCCCTGAAGCCCAATCCACACGCATGCATGTAAAGCAGTGGGAAGGAGAAGGACAAGCAGACTCCATGCTGAGCGCGGAGCCCCATGCGGGGTTCAATCCCACAACCCTGAGATCATGACCTGAGCCGAAATCAAGAGTCAGACGCCCAACCAACTAGGTCACCCAGGCACCCCAGGCACCCCAACAAATATCTATTAATAAGGTGTGTTAAGACATTTGCAAAATAATAACAACAACAATAATGTAGGGTATTTAAAATAAAGAATAGAGGGGAGCCTGGTTAGTTCAGTTGATGGGGCACACGACTCTTGATCTCGGGGTTTTGGGTTGGACCTCCATGTTGGGTGTAGAGATGACTTAAAAATAAAACCTTAAAGAACAGAACCCACTGGGACTACCACTGTCAAAGGACCTAATAGATTCCCATCTGAAATACCATGATGGCTCTTCCCTTCTTCATTATCTGCCATTCTTGAACCTCATGCAAGACAATGAACAGGCTTTAACATTTTCTTACCTACTTAACTCCCCCCCACATACACACCTTTGCAAATTTTTAAGGTATTCATTCACATTATAAATACAACAAACAAGATCACAGGCCTTGAAGTCAAACTTTTAAAAGTTCCCAAAACTGTGTTCCCAATTCTAGTGTGACCTAAATAAGTAACCTAATCCTGATGACCGCATTTCTCATAGGTAGTCTTCCTTCCAGGACCACTGTGAGCACGAAGCTGGTTCCACAGGTAAGGAAGGGCGCATCTCCATGCCCAACACATCAAGTTAATGCTCTCCTCTTATGTGGGCTTGAGTACAGAGGTAGAAAGCTTTCTATTAACCAAACCCCACTGCCACCTGTTCACTTTATTGTCTACAGTTCAAAAAGTTCCACTGGGACTCATATGCGATACCACACATCACCACTCATCTCAAAGCTCACTCCTGCCTGTCTTTGCATCCCAAATTCTCATTCTTTCAGATTACTGCTAATGGATGCTAAAGGATGAAGGAACTACTTTTTAAAAAGCAGAAATTCTTTCTTATGGGGATAGAGGTGGGAATTCTAGAGAAAATCCCTTTACATTTGGTATAAGGTCAAGGCAGATTGCATGCCTTCCTCAAGGTCACTACAAAATCTGAGACTCTATGGTGTGAACTGTGCTAAAGATCTGATGGGGAATGCTTATATATTCCAGAGCTGTGGAAAACCATATTTGTCTCAGGTACACAGGAAGGACACCTAAGAGCTTTTTTTTCCCAACTGAAACTCTGGAAACTCAACGTTTCAGATGAGTGAGCTGGTGAGCTTCTTAGAGAAATCAGAGAAAGTTTCAACCTTGTGCCCATGTTGCTTTCCTGTGCTTTATCCAAATGAACCTTTGTGAGCAGACTGCCATTCAGCTTCACGTGGATCCTCTTGCCTACAATTTTGCTTAGAAAAACCAAGTCCTCCAGGATTGCACCATGCACGGCTGTCAAAGTGCAGATCCTGGGACACTTTTGCTCATTTGTTGTATGGCCGTTTTCAAGTTGGCGGAGGCAGAATTCTCCTCTGAGCAATAAAGACAACATAACATGCTTCCCAGTGAACTTCTTCTCCAGTTTACAGACTAGCCAGACTTGGGTTTTCTGGAAAGATTTCAGTTGAGGAATGGGAACAAAGATGATAATCTTCCAACCACCGCCAACTTCTGTTTCCTTGGCTGCTGTTATATTCAGCTCCTTTAGCTGGGCTCTGAGGGCCAACTGCCTCTCCAGCTCAAGGAAGGCCTGGCAGATGCTGGACTCGAACTCATCCAGCTTCTTGCCATTTGGCCTTAGGATCTTCCTGTGGAACTGAACATGGCCTTCTCCTCGGTGAGAGCACTGGTCTAGGAAGAGCCTACGACTATTTTCAAAGTTGAGTCCTTCTCTCAGAAGGACAGCCAGACCTTCAGATACAGCATATGGCACCAGCACAATTTTTTTCTCTCCAAATATGTATACTCAAATAAATACAAAGACATTATGATTCAATGTGCCAATACTATGAAACTGACAAAGTTTTTGAAATAACCTAAGAGGAGTTGGGCCACTGCCTAAAGCAAACAGTGTAACTAATAAACGATTAAGAAAATGCAGAAAAAAACAGAATGTCAATTTTGTCTTCTCTATCTAGAAACTGACCTTCAGATTACACTAAAATATACATAGTTCAAAGTTGGACTTTGAACCCCAAAAAACAAAAAATCCCATTAAAAAAGGGACATAAGACACAAACAGACATTTCCCCAAAGAAGACATACAGATGGCCAACAGACACATGACAAGATGCTCAACTTCGGTTATCATCAGCAAAATGCTAATTAAAGCTGCAGTGAGATACCATCTCATGCTGGGCAGAATGGCAAAAATCAAAAACACAAGAAACAAGAAGTGTTGGGCGAGGATATGGAAAAAAAGGAAACTCTCTGCACTGTTGGTGGGAATGTAAACTGGTGCAGCCACTGTGGAAACCAGTATGGAGCTTCCCTCTGATCCAGTAATTGCACTACTGGATATTTACCCAAAAAATACAAAAACGCTAATTCAAAAGATACATGTCCCCCATGTGTATAGCAGCATTATTTACCATAGACAAATTATGGAGGCAGCCCAAGTATACATCTATACTTCTACAAATAAAGAAGGGGTTGAGGTGCCTGGGTGGCTCATTCGGTTAAATGGTTGCCTTTGGCTCAGGTCATGATCTCAGGGTCCTGGGATCAAGTCCCACATCAGTCTCTCTCCTCAGTGGGGAGCCTGCTTCTCCCTCTCCCTCTGCCTGCTGCTCCCCCTGCTTGTACTCTCTCTCCCTCCCTGTCAAATACATAAACTCTTTATAAAAAAAAAGTGGTGTATATATATATTAATATACGCACACTGATGTGCCCGCGTGTGCAATGGAGTATTATTCAGCCCTAAAAAAAGAATCAAATCTCACCATTTGCAATGATGGAGTAAAAAGTATTGTGCTAAGTGAAATAAGCCAGTCAGAGAAAGACAAATAACCATATAACTGTGTGAGACAAAAATGAGAGAAAAAAATGAGCAAAGGAGTTTAAAAAAAAGAAAGAAAGAAAGAAAGAAAGAAAGAAAGAAAGAAAGAAAGAAAGACACAATCCCAAAAAAACAGACTCTTAACTATGGAGAACAAACTGACAATTACCTGAGGGGAGAGGGGTGGGGATGGGGGGAGTTGAATACTGCACAGCTGCAACTAATGCAACACTGTATGTTAACTAACCTGGAATTAAAATTATAAAAATAATAATAAAAAGACACCTTAAATAAATAAAAGTTGTACTTTGAAATATCAAATCTCAACAAGTAGGAGTCACGCCTAGAGGCTGGATTCCCAGAAGAATCTAGACTCAGAAAGAATGATGAACAAAGATGCACATATTAAACAGCTCGGTGTGTGAGAAACCTCGACAAACCAAAGGAACAGGAATCTAGATGTGGGGCCGCTACACCCTGACCCCCACCCAAAAGGCAAGGGTGTCTCTCGTACAGACCAAAGAACCTGCTGGCATGCTAGGTGGGCTCCTGTAGAGAGGGTGTGTAGGGACCTGGGGAGGGGGTGCCAAGGGGAGGCAGTCATCTGTCACCAGGGGCCAGCACACTTATGGCAAGCCATGTGCAACGTGCCGATGTCCTCTCCATGGGAGCAGCACAGGCTTCAGTCTTCTTGTACCCCTAGAGCGCGTGCCTGCTGCATGTGGCCTACAAGGGGTACTCAACAAATGACTTTTCATCGACTGACAGAAGGACCCAACGAGAAAAATGCTACAGATTTAAAGATCTATCTTGTTTCGGAAAGACATCTGCATTTGAATGCTGCTGGTTTTTATAGGCGCCACATCTTCTTGATCTACCAATCTAGTAATCTTAGATGGATCACTAGGGACATATTTGTTTTACTTTCTCATAAGAGTCCCTATGTCTGTGGCACTCCTTATGGCCAGCTCAGTAACTCTAGAAGCAGGGCCCGCTGGGGAGCAACAACCGTGCCCACTGTGCTGATCTGCGTCAAGGCGGGAGGAGCTCCCGGCTTATGTACCTTCAGGCTTAGATTTAGATCTGTTCTCTTCTGGGTTTTTATATACATATATATAGTCAGAGATTTTTTAAAAGATTTATTTATTTGAGAGAGAGAACACAAACAGGAGGGGGAGAGGGAGAGCAAATCTCAAGCAGACCCCATGCTGAGTACAGAGCCCAACGTGAGGCTCCATCTCAAGACCCTGAGATCAAGACCTGAGCCGAAACGGGGTCAGATGCTCGACAGACCGCACCACCCAGGTGCCCAACTCTCTTAGATTCCAGTTAACAAATGGACAACAGGGGTGCCTGGGTGGCTCAGTGGGTTAAGCCTCTGCCTTCAGCTCAGGTCATGATCTCAGGGTCCTGGGATCGAGCCCCACATCGGGCTCTCTGCTCAGCTAGACCCTGCTTCCCCCTCTCTCTCTGCCTGCCTCTCTGCCTACTGGTGATCTCTCTCTGTAAAATAAATAAATAAAATCTTTAAAAAAAAAAACCAAAAAAACAAAAACGAACCGGCAACCTGGAAACTGTTGGACATACTTATTAAACGTACAGAAAATTAAACTGGGAATAGCTCAAAAGAAAGTTGAGATTCAGGAAATCATAGCTTAATTATTCCAGATACATATAAAATCCTACAACAAGTTCTAGAACTAACTGGTCATGCATACTCCATAAGCTAAACAACTCTAAGAAGCTAGTGCTATCTTGGTCTGCAGAGGTCACAGTTCTTTATAAAATACTAGTGCTTGTCTTCTGTGCTTGATAACAGCTCTACGAGGTAACCAAGGAGAGGATTACGTACATACAACAGGCGTGAGAGGACTATGTGGACTAGAAAATGTTACGTAATCATTGTCACCCTGACTTTATAAAAAACAAAAACCAACTTGCCAAAGCAAGGATTAGACTCCTCTGATAGGAAGGTGCCTCGTCTGCCTCATCGCAGAGATGAAAACAGACGGAGTCCATGCTCTGGAGTCAAACAGAGGAGTTAGTTATAATCCCACTGGACCCTAGCAGGTTCACCCATATCTGCAGCATGACTGTGATCAGTTCCGAGTGCTGCATTCTAAGAGGGGCCACTGACAGACTGACGTCAGTTTCCAGAAGAGGCAAACTGAATGGAGAAAAGAGGAGAAAAATCATCCACAGCCCTTAAGGAGAGACTGGCCAGCCAGGAGTGGCTATCTAGAACCTGGAAGCGGCTGTGGGGGCAACAGAAGAAACAGGCTGGCACCATCTGAACTGTTAGATGAAAATCATATAGGGCTGCCCGGCTGGCTCAGTCAGTAGAGCATGCAACTCTTGATCTTGGGGTTGTGAGTTCAAGCCCCACCTCTGGGTGTGGAGATTACTTAAAAATAGCAATCTTAAAAAAGAAAAAAAAAGTCCCATAGAAGAAGAAGTCCATCTATTCTGAATGGCATGCTGGAACTACTAGGGAGGCACACTGGATCCATGCAGGAACCGAGGGAGCGCAAAGTGCCGGCCAAGCACAGCTGGGGGACAAAGCCTGCGGGAGAACAGTCTCTTGCTGTGGAAGGAGGCCACCTGGGTCTTGAATTTGCTGTTGCTGCAGAAATCCTGCTGAAAGGGGACTGTCCCTGAAGCCCCACGGGCAAAGTAGATGAAAAAAAACCAGAGATGCTCTTCCGAGCTTTGTTTCCTTTGTCTCACGTCTAGGATCTGAGGCTCTGCCTCAACTCCCCACATCAGACCGCGGGCCCCCGGGGTTTTTATGGCCGTCTACATCTTCAGGCATCCGGGGCCTCCCACATAACCTATGAGTGGGCATGTGGAAAGCCAGAAGCTGTCCTTTGTTTCTCTAATCACAAGGGACATCGTGGCAGTGACATTTCCGTAGCTGGGGAATGCACACTCACTCCTCATCAGTGATATAGCAAGTTTGCTTCGTAGGATGGGTCTGGTGACCTGAGAGGGCCATTAAATCCACCTCCAGGCCCCAAGTGTACACTGTATTTGCAAAGAACTCATCTCCAGTGACCCGGGAAAACACCCTCTGCTCCCACATTGCTGCCCACAGTTCCAAGTGCTCCCAGGTGCCCACCCCAGAGGTGCATCAAACACATACCACCCCCTCACTCTGAGCTCCTGATGGGCCATGGGTGGAAAGGAGGCTGAGGAGAAGCACGACACCAGCCTATGAGGCAGCCTTCAATACATCAGGAGCTTCTGTTGGGGACCCAGCTACATCTCAGCTCATGAATGTCTCTTCTAACTGTCATCGAGTCTGTCCCTTTGAGAGAGCTGGCTTTACACCACCAGTGAAGAACGGAGCTCAAATACCTCACCTGAAACACGGGCTAGATGCTGACCAGTGAGATGTCACAGGAGTCTTCCAGAGCCGTTAACTGTGCAAGATACCAGGGCCCTTTTCTCCCCAGTGAAAATCAGATACAAAATTTCCATCAAAAGGCAGGACAGAATTTCCCAGTTCCTCTTTTTAAAAAAATTTTTCTAACTTACATCATGAAATAGCATATGAAGATATAAGACTCTCAACTTGCTGAGACCCTAAGTAAAAAGGTCTTGGTTCACTTTAATAGGGAGTATGAAAAAAGATGAAGTCAAAAGCAAGGTTCAAACACCTTCATGTCACCAAGTCCTATACAAGTGCCACCAAAGACAGGATAGATACAAACTAGGGTACAAGCTTTTTACACACTGAAACAAAAAAGGCAATAGTTACAAGATTGATAGAGTTCCTAAAAATAAAAATAAAAAAGTGTGACCACAGTTCCCTTTTCCAGTCCTGAAGTCCAGGAGGACCCTGGGATGAGGTCACGTCTGGACAAGGCTAATTCCACATTCTACCTGACTGTAACGCAAGCTGAGAGCAGGGAACAAAGGTCTCTCAAAGGCTATCTCACGAAGGCTTGCTAAAGACATCCAGGCACAGGAATAGAATAAACCCACCTCTGCATCCCTTCCAGACCAAGGGCCAGGGGAATGAGGAGAGCGAGTGGCACACAGGCAGCCAAGGGGCCTCAGCAGGACTCAGCAGAGAGAAGTCGCTGAGTCAACAGCCTATTCGGCCGGCCTGGCCCATCTCCTCCGGCAGCCACGGCCTGCACCCTCAGCCTTCCCGCCTTCTCGCAGCTCCAGGAAGACAAGGCCGGGGGTACAGTTACACCCTTCTTTCACAGGAGATGGCTCCCCCACCTCAGTTGTTTCCCGTCCTCTTCCATGCTCTTCCCTGCTTTCCACCGGAACCTTCTTCCCTCCATGGCCTTGGTCCCCTTCACCCTGTGTGTTGAGCCCTTCCCCTTACTTGGTCCATCAGTGGGTACAGACCACCCGCCATGTTATTTGAAACAAGTGCATCTTTTTTTTCCCCAAGTATAGTCGACACACAGTGTTACATAGTTTCAGATGTCCAGCATAGTGATCCCACTTCTCTATACGTTCTGCAATGCTCACCACAACAAGCACAAATACATGTATTTTTAAGTAATCTCTACACCCATCCTGGGGTTTGAACTCACGACCCCAAGATCAAGAGTCACATGCTCTTCCAACTGAGCCAGCCTGGCCCCGCAACAGGCACATCTTTGATTAAACCTGCTGCCAGCTTCCAACACTGTCCTGTTTCTCTTTCATTTCATGACAAACCTCTCCATTTAGTACTTCTTCCTGAAGCCTCTGGAAATTTACTCTACTGAAGACCATCTCCTCACAAGGTCACCAGGGACCCCCTTAGTAGCCAAATTCAGTGGTGTGTTTCTGCAGCACTCCAGAAAACCCCTCCAATCTCTCCTCCTGTGGCTTCTTATTAAAGGACATCATCCCCGAGTTCCCTCTCTGGCCTGCCTTCTCCCCTTCCCCTTGAAAGCTGCCAATTCTCCCTGAGTTCTGGCTTCTGATTAAAACAGTGAAGAGCATGGGCTCCAGAAGCTGAATGCTCAGGATGGAGTCCCAGTTCCACTGTTCCTCACCTGTAAACCAGAGATCATTAACGGCGCTTACATCAGAGAGTTGTTGGGGAGAATCAATGACTTAATTCATATAAACATAAAGAAATTAATAAATGTCAACCCTTATCCTTCTGTGCTTTGCTGGCCATTCCTGTCTGGATACCAAAAAGATTTCCTCCTTTAATTCAATATATCATACTTGACACTATTTGACAACCATTTTGATAAGAAATCATTCTGGTGCTGCCTAGGCTTTTATTTTAAAAACCACTCATTATTTGGGATGCCTGGGTGGCTCAGTTGGTTAAGTGTCTACCTTCGGCTCAGGTCATTATCCTGGAGTCCTGGGATTGAGTCCCATGTTGAGCTCCCTGCTCAGTGGGGAGTCTGTTTCTCTCTCTGCCCCTCCCCCTCCTCCTAAGCTCATTCTCTCTCTCTCAAATAAATAAAATCTTTAAAAGAAGAAAAAAACTACCTGGGGTACCTGCATGGCTCAGTCAGTTAAGCGCATGCCTTCAACAAAGGTCATGATCCCAGGGTCCCAGAATTGAGCCCCACATTGGGCTCCCTAATCAGTGGGGAACCTGCTTCTCCCTCTCCCTGCTCTGGTGCTCGCACGCACTCTCTCTCTCTCTCTCATGCTTGTTCTCCCTCTTATTTTTTAAAAGTCTGCTCATTATCAAATAATTCGTAAAGATGCCCCCACCTCACTCTGCTGCCTGCCAACTCTCACCTGAGTGGTGGGGTGGTGGCAGAGAGAATAGGTGTCACAAATGTCAGTGACTTGTGACTTCATAATAATGAACTAAAGCAAGTGATCTGAATTTTGACAAGGCCACTCTTTTTGTTTTGTTTTTATCATCAAGAGGAGAACCACCTTTCCTTTCATAACTTTAGTGGGAAGTATAAACTGATTTTTCTAGAGAGCCATTTGGTACTACCTAGAACTCTTATGAATGTTGGGTCAAAAGTTATGCACTTTTCTATACAAGCACTTTTGAAGGAAACATCCGCAAGAAGAGAGGTAATGAATCAATAACGGGGATCCATACAACAGACTCTGATCAGTTCTAAAATGGTCGACTGATACTCAGAGTTGCACAAGTGGCTGGGTTAAGGGATACAGGATACTTTCACTACTTCCATATTTTGGTACTGTCTGCATCCTTCACAACAAATATTTCATTCACAAAACCAGAGTACAAAGAGAAGAGCTTCCCACAGGCAAGGAAGATGGCACCATACAGAGATGGTACATCAAAAAGTCACGGGCTCCACAGGGATTTGGCCCCTGTCAGCCGGGTCTGACTCCAAGGCTCCGTCTTCTCCTCCACCAGATGCTCTCCTACCCCCACCCTCCTAAACAAGCCCCATAGGCATTCCCCATACCATACCCAGAGCCTACAGCCAAGAGAGCTGTGCTGCCTGCTGGAGGAGGATTAGCCAGCAGGCTTAGACTCTGCAGCTTCCCAGTAAGTCCTCTCCACTCACGGAGAAGCAAGGGTGCATGCGGAAGCCACTTCCACCACCAGCACCGTAGCTGAGGTACCAGAATAGGCTGCAGAGCTCGAGAAAAAAACACTGATTCAAACCAGCGCATGGGGACGCTGCAGTCTCAAAGGGTGTTGCCGGTATGGTTCAGAAGTTCATAATAAGATATTTGGCAGAGAAGTCTCAGACTAAAAACACTGTATCTCCTCCACTGGCCTCTATAAAAAGAGCCTTCCACGACACGCGTGTTTTAGAAGGTGCTATAAGACAGAATGCAGGAAAGGATGTCAACAGCGGAGCGGTCGCTAGAAAGAGGAAAAGAAGAAAATTTTAAAATCAAGCCAAGAGAGGAAGAAAATGCAAAATGAAAGCCTGGCTGGTGAAGTGCATGCACGCGCGTGTGTGGCTGTGTGTGTAGGGGGTTGTGTGTGTGCGTGGCCAAGGTGAGGTGGGGCTGAGGGTCTGATACAACATATGGGTCTCTCAAGAAAGGTAAGGAAAAAGCAGAGACAAGTGCTCTCCAGTCTTCAGAGCAGAAAACGGGCCATTCAAGGGAAGGGATGTGGCCATCTGTGAACTCTTGAGAAGGGCCCAGAGTTCCAGCTTAGCTGCTAAGGGACAAGGACATGGACAAGCTCACAATGTGATGCTTAACATAAGTATAATTTCTATACTCGATTAGAACCATGATTGCTGTTGCTATTTTTGCATTCAAAGTGGAATCACATGTTTGAATTAGGAGAGACTTACTACACATGGTACTGATTATTTCCTCTCCTATTTCCTCCCATGTGAAACAAAAGGAGGGAGGGAAAACTGCACTAGAGAAGCACACACTTGCTCCCCTCTCCCCCCTCACCCGGTTGTGTGGAGCCTTGTGCAGCACGAAGCAGACTCAGAGGCTTGGGACAATGAGGAAAGATCAGGGTCCAAACATTTAGGAAGGGGAAAGGAACAACAGTGAAATCACAGCCAGCTCTCCGTGGAGCCACTCCACGACTAGGATCCTCCAGAAATTTGTGAAGGAGGAGAGGAAAACGGCCATAAATGCTTGGGCTGTGTCTCACCGGAAGAGTCCATCCAAGCCCCACAGACCTTTCTTGTCTCACTCCTGCCTTGAATTCCCTGGCCTGCCCACTGCAGACTGCTGGGAGCTTCGCACCCTGAAGCTTCCCTCAGCCCAAGGAAGACACTGAAGAAGGGCCCTCCCTGCCTCACGGAGGAAAACTAAGTCTTCTGAGCTCATGGACTTACTTCACACAAGTCTAGGTAGAGCCCTCAACAGACCATTTAAACCGAAGGCCTACAGTGACAGCCAAAATCTTCACACAAAAAGGTAGGGGTGCCTGGCGGGCTCAGTCAGTGGAGCTGTGACTCTTGATCTCAGGGTTATGAGTTCCAGCCCCACGTTGGGTGCAGAGAGGACTTAAAACACCAAAATCTTAAAAAAAAAAAAAAAAAAGGAAAGAAAAGAAACACAAAGAGGTAAATACATTTGTCAGCCCACTGTAGAGGTATATGAGGCCTCTCTGAAACCAAGAAAAGAGTGAGCTATCTTATCTTGTTTAACAGAAATCAATCTCTTAACAAGAACTCTGCCAGAAAGTGAAGTCTCTAGCTCTCCACAGAAGCCCCTGGCTCTGAGGGGAGCATGGACAAGGACAAGGGGAGCATGGAGAAGGAGAAGAGGGTTAAAGGCCCCGGGATTTCACAGAGGGAGCACAGGCCACCAGGGGAAGGAGTCTTGGATAAGGACTCTAGGGGCAGATCATATTCCTGACACAGAAGTGAAACCCAGAGAAGTTGCTTGGCATCGTGGTCCCTTATCTGCCAGAAGCCTCATTCAGATACAAACAGATTCCTGAATGAACGTCCAAGTCCTGGAGATAATCTCAGTATCTAGAAGAAAAGAGCTCAGAACATAGGACTGAACCAAACCAGCTGGGAACCAGCCAGCAAAGTGGGAACAGTGGATCACATTTACATCATGTGCACTTCTGGGTCCAGGCACGATGCTCAACACTTTACATGGACTGGCCACCTTACTGACTTCCAACAACCATATAAAAGGTAGATATTTCCATATTCTTATTTTACGGATGAGACACAGGTTACTTGCCCAAAGTCACCGAGTCAGGTACAGAAGCAAGACTCCACGTTCTTAGCCACCAGGTTCTACTTTCTCATGACAAGAACCCAGAGAAGATTAACTGCCATCTGCGAGTTAACAAGAATTCCCAAGGTCATCCGTTTTCATAAAATTTGCAACATATTTTTGTATTTGTTAGAACCCCTGACATCTCCTCCCCCTCCCCAAATTGCATAAGCCTCAGGCCCCACAGACAACCAGGATCTACTCTGGGCTCAGGAAATCCTTAGCCAAAACCTGAGCACAAGTACATACAAGTTACAGTTAAAAGCCCTCTATGGCTAGGAATTTAGAGTTCAGAAGAAGCAAGCATGTGGGATATATGCCATAGGAGTCTAATGCCTAGAAGAAAAAGAAACTCGCCAAAAACCTAAGGACAAGCCCCCTCCCACCACCTAGTTGTACTGAGAAGGTAAATAAAGCCTCTTCTCATTCTCCTGGGTATAATGGTAGCTGGCTGAAAAATCAAAACCATCCAATTGTGCTTCATTTTTTTTTAATGTTACAGATAATAATCATGGTTCACAATACACTTTTAAGTGAAAACTCAGCTCACTAGTCCCCATGATGCCATTGTAGAAGGGAAAAGGTCCGGGGGGGAAAGGATGTGCTCCTGGTCGATGACTGTAGCAGCAAGATCCTCCTCATCAAGGTTTTTTTTTTTTGGTAAGTAAGGTCTACACCCAACATGGGGCTCCAACTCGGGACCCCAAGAGTCACATGCTTCACCAACTAAGCCAGCCAGGCCCACTGCTTACCATCAAGCTTATTTTTGAAATCTAAAAAAGTGGATAGAGACAGACAAATAATACAACTGCCACAAAGGAAAGAGTGTAAAAAACTGTGGGGTGGGGCGCCTGGGTGGCACAGTCAGTTGGGTGTCCGACTTTTGGTTTCGGCTCAGGTCGTGACCTCAAGGTGGTGAGATCGAGCCCCACAGCAGACTCGACTCCACGCTCAGCAGGGAGTTGGCCTGAGACACTCTCTCTCTCTGCCTCTCCCACAAGTGCTCTCTCCCTAAAATAAAATTTAAAAAAAAGAAAGAAAGAAAAAAGAAAAAGCTATGGTCACAGGACAGTAAGCTTGAGAATAATCCTCATTAAAATTCCAGAGTAAAGAAGTTTCAGCATTTTAAAGAGGAAAGCAGGGTACCCCTTCTCAAGGTAGCAAATGTATTTCTTTAACCGTTTTGGTCAAGACAGGGGGAAAAAAGAGGGCATGTCCCTCCCAGGTCAGCTGAATGACCGCTTTGCAGGTAGTCTTTGGGAGATGCTAGCACCGCACAGAGCCTTCCAGAGGAGACTTCTACTGTTCCTCCCCAATTTGGGAGTCTAAGAAAGAGCCTCAAGGGCAACCCTCTCCAGTCCCCTCCCTCCTCGGGAGCTTTGTACCATCACTTTGCTATTTCTCAATAAACTTTGCCTGGTGCCCGGGTAGCTCAGTGGTTAAGTGGTTAGGCGTCAGCCTCTGGCTAAGGTCATGATCCCAGAGTCATTGGATCCAGCCCCATACCCGGCTCTCTGCTCAGTGGGGAGCCTGCTTCTCCCTCTCCCTCTGCTGCTCTGCCTACTGCTCTGCCTACTTGTGATCTCTGTCAAGTAAATGTTTATTTTTTAAGATTTTTAAATTTATATATTTGACAGAGATACACAGAGAGAGAGGGAACACAAGCAGGGGGAGTGGGAGGGGGAGAAGCAGGCTTCCCGCCAAGCAGGGAGCCTGATGTGGGGCTTAATTCCAGGACCTGGGGATCACGACCTGAGCGGAAGGCAGGCGCTTAACGACTGAGCCACCCAGACACCCCAATAAATAAAATCTTCAAAAAAGTAAATAAACCTTGCTTTCTTCCCTCCAAAAAGAAAGAAAGAAAGAGCTTCAGCAACAACAAAGGAATTATCTTGATAAGTTTTCTAATGTAATATTAATAAAACAAACTGAAGAAAAACAAGCTGTAAAAAATCATCTGATCCTTCCAAAATATCACACTGCACTACAGAATTCTTTTGCAATGAATACTGTAAAAGGATTGATTTCCAATTTTTAAAGATAGTAAAATCTACTCCTGATGGAGAAATTCATTAAATCAACATATACTGAGTACCAACTACATGCCAAGTTATATTCTAAAATATAGATCTTGATATATTTCAGCAATGAGTAAGACTGGAACCCTTATGGCTGGTGGAAAGAAACAATAAACAAAAGTTTTGAATTAAAAACCTATTTCTGGAGGACCTGGGATGGCTCAGTAAGTAGACCATGGACTCTTGATCTTAGGGTCATGAGTTCAAGCCCAACACTGGGTGTAGGGAAAAAAAGAAAAAAAAAAAAAAAAGCGAAAGCTAAGCTCATCCACGTTTTCACCATGATTCTGGTGTTCTACTAGCAAAACAAGGCAGGCCACCTTAGGGTACAACTACAGCTGGAGTCCACTATCACCCTGGTTCCTTGATCAGGAACGCTTTTGGAGCAACTGCTTGTCCAAAGGCAGGCAGGCTGGCAGAACTCGCGGGACATTTGGTCCTATTTAATTAGTGTATGATTGTTTCACTTACTCTTCAGTGATTTACGATTTTAGAATTAAGTCTTCCGACATTGTTTTTAGCTGCTGAGGGCTACCATTCTGTAACCAAGAAGATTCTGTGAGAAGCTACTTTGCTTAAATCATACATTCTATGTGAGAAGGAAATGGTGAGAACATCCATTCTTCTTCTTAATAGTTCAGATAGACTCCCAAAAACATCCTGAAGTAAGATCACTTCAGCTCTACCCACCTTCCCACAACTCATTTCCTCCACTTTCCTAGGACCTCTCAGCTGCCCCCCCGAGTGGGGCGCATGCTTCAGTGTGTCCTCAACTTTACAAGGAACTACTCGGGCCCCAATATCTTGCTCAGAGCCAAGCATCAGGAGATGCTGTGCTTTCCTTGAGGACCTGTCCTGTTTTCTCACAGTTTAAAGGGCACAGAGGCGTTTTCCTTTTCATTCTGGTCCCCAAGATGCAGTCAAATATATGGCTCCCTCATCAGAACACATACAAGATCTTACTACTTTATGAGTGTCTGCCTACCCCAGCTTCTGTACTGTCCCTGACCCTACTACTCGATCACCATCTTTGTAGATAAAGTTACTGGCTCTAGTTGTTTAAAGATGTTGTTGAGTCCATGCTGAAGGATTCTACTTTTTTAGGCTGTTTTCAAACTTCTGGCCTATTAAAAAAATACATTTAAGTTTGACATGTTTTGCCATGTATTATCATCTTGTCAAATAAGTACCTTAAGCTTACAGATTTTTTCCTGAAATTTTACTAATTAAAAGCACTTAAGATCAAAGGCTTCCTCAATTCATTGAAGAACTGCTTTCATGGCTAGAATGTAATAAGACCAAAGGCTTATTTAATAGAAATGGAATACTTATACAGGCAGTGAAGTCTAAGACCTAGATTACCAATTTTCTGTTACTAATAACTAATGGCGACAACATAGTCACTGCGGACTCACTAGAAACACACATCTCAATGCAATGTTTAGGGGTGGTAACGATCACTCCCCCCATTTTACTGATTAGGAAACAAGGACAGAGATATCCATTAGCTTGCCCAATATCATACAAGGCAGTAAGTGGCAGAGGGAGGACTAGAACCCATGTCTGCTCAACTCCAAGGTCCATTCCATACTGCTTCCTGAGGAGGTTTCTATTTCTTCCATTTTGTTGCTTTGGGGGGCAGGGGGAGAACAACTTACATTTAAACAACATATCAGTTATTACAATACATAAAGAAAAAGCAAGAAGAAATCAAAAGGTGTTGAACCAAGCGATGTCAAAATTCATGTTGCGTATACCCACTCCACTGTTGGCTCTGGGTCCTCAACTGAAATTCAATATCTCATACAAAGGCCTAGCAAACATGGGTATTCGATTTCCAAGTCCAGAATAGATGAAAACAGCATTGAATGAATAATCACAATGTCAAGAAGTGACAGGTGGACGGCAAAAGTGGGGAGGGTGGGGCAGACAACAGTGACTTTACTAAGAATATCCCTAAGTACTACACTAAGACATCACTTTTAGAGTTAAAATTCTTAGAATATTCCAACTTTCTTCTGTGATCTTGAGCAAGGCACACCCTATATAAGCTTCAGCATCCCAACCAGTAAATGATGTTGGATAGCCCCAGTAATCCCTCCCACCTCACGGGGCTGCTGTGCTGTTAAGATCAAAAGACTTCCTATGAAAGGGTACTGTACTAAGGGCTCATATAAATGAAGGAGGTTGTTAAAATACGGCTTTGGTGCTTAAAGGAATAAACCCACAGTTATAGAAACCGAAAGCTGTAATAACTTTCCAAAGGCTCTGAAAACTGAGGTTTTACTGTTTTTAAAAATGCATAATAATTATAGTGATCTAACCTCAGTCTCTGCATTTCCTTCATCGGTCTGCTCAATAAAAAGTAGGAAAAGGGCAGAAGCTGCTTCATTAGTCAGCAAAAAGAAATTAATACGGATATTAACATCCAAGAAAAATAAGTCACTTGAAGGACTGCCAAAGTTATCGGGACCTCATTTACAATGCAAAAGGAAGAGACTCAGCTGCTGTGGGCCAAGAATCACAAGGGCAAATTAAAATTAATGTGCCCAAGCCAGGCCAGGGTATCCCATCCAACAGTTTGGACTTGCTGATTCCTCGGAAAAGATTCCTAAAGCTCCATTTGTAAGCCTTGGAAAGAACCCACACGATCAGACACAAACCACTTATTTTCTGTCCTTTACAAAAAAAAAATGTTCAGAAGACTGTTTTCTAATAAGAGCAACACACTTGACAAGGTAAAGGACCTCAACGTTCCAAGTTTAGATTCGGGGACCAAAATCAACACTTTGCTTCACCGATTGTTCAGAATTTATTAACAACTGAATTGTGATGCGCAGGCAGTAACAGGGTGCCTCCCGATAATTCACTCCACACCGCATACACTCCGGACACTGGGCTGTTACAGCTCCGACAGGGTATTCTACCAGCGATCGAACGGAGCGGTGGCAATCCTGACATGCTTCGGCTCCCGAGAAGTTAATGGGAATTAAACCATAGCAGCCCTCCTTTGTGGCGCTTTGGCCAGAACAGCAGAAAGGAGACAATGAGCGTTCTGTGCGCAGTGCCGCGCCGATTGGCTGCGCTCTCCCCCCAAGAAACCCTTGATGTCATGGGCTTGGAATGCAGGGAGGGAGGGAGGGAGGAAGGAAGGAGAGGATTTGGGGAGGGGGCCGCCTCTCATCTCTTTCCCAGACCAAAAGTCCCAAAGATAAACTCAGTGCATTCTTGGGCTAGGCAGTGGCAAAGCTGAGAGTTACCAGAGCCAGATCACACCAAACTACAACCCGTCTCAGCAAATATACCCCGAACAAAAGCAACCCACGAAAATATCCTTGATATCGGTAAAGTCTAATGTACTACAAACTTCTATTAAAAAAAAAAAATCTCCGCTACAGCAGATATCGCTCCCAAAGCGGCGCGCTCAGGCTTTGTTTTCCGTAGCAGCACAGCAGCACCGCGATTCGAAAAGTGGGAAGGGTCCGAGGGTCCCTGGGTCGGTGCACCCCTCAACGGTCCCTTCTCCGGGAAGCAAGGAACAATGGGGGGCCCAGTTCGGCCACGTAACCGCCTAACTTCGCTCGTGGCTGAATTCTGCCAGGGTTTGGGGAGGGAGAAAACGCTGGGTCGGCCAGCAGCCCGGGCCGGGGCGCAAGGCGGGGACTGCGTGCTGGGTTCCCAGCTGCACCGACGGGCCCCACCTAAGGGCGAATGACCAGGCAGGAGCGCCCCCTTCCCGGAGGGGCGCGTGCTGCAGCCACGGTCTGGCTCCCGTAACGGCAGGCTGGCGCTGCGGGGTTCCAGGAGCCTGGGAACTCGCCGCCCTCCACCAGTCCCAGCCAGCCGCGCGGAACAAAGCCGGGAGAGCGCCGGGACGCTCGCGCTTCGAGCCCCGGGACGGGACCGAGACGAGCGGCCACTCTCGCGCCGCCCCGACGTCTCCTCCCTGCAAAGCAAGACAGGCAAGCCGTGCAGAGGCGAAGCGCGCGGCCCAGCACGGCCCCAGTCCCAGGGACCCCTGGGGCGGCGTCTAGCTTCCCACCCCTCGCCCACCGCGGGCCTCCACCCGAGACCCGGCGTACCTTGTTCTTGACCTCGGCTGAGAGCCCGTAAGAAGGGCCCTTGTTGAAGTGGGTCATGGTGGTTCGGGCGGCGGGAAGAGGCTGCGCTCGGCTCCGAGGGTTTCTCGTACTAGGGTTCCCCGCTCCTGGCCCCGAGGAGTGGCCGCAGCGCGAGAGGCTTGGAGCTCGCTCCCCTGGGCGGCGCAGGAGACGCCCAGACGCGGCGGCGGGGCGCGGGCGGTGCCTCGGCTGCTCGGTCAAACTGGGTCCCGCAGAGCCTCCCGCTCCGCTCCCGAGTCCCCCCACGAACTGCCCCCACCTCCTCACCCAAGCCTTCGGGGATTGGCCGACGGGCCGGGCCAATCGAGAGCCGCCTCCTCTCTCTTCTCCGACTAGGGGGCGGGCCGGCCAATTGAAGGGCCGCGGGCGCCGCGTTCTCTCCCCGCACGGGGCTCGGGCCCCCGCCCGGGTCCTCACGCCACGGAGACCGGCGGCGAGGGGCCCCTCCTCCCAGCTGGGCAGAGGGCTGGGCGGCGAGGGCGGAGCCTAGGCCCGCGGACTGGAGCCCGCCCAGCGCCAGCGTCGGGCGCCTGGGGGCTTCCCAGCAGCCCAGAATGTACGTCAACTTCCAGGCATCCGCCGCTGCGCTCGGGGCTGGCGGAGGGAGGGAAGCCCACCAGGGTCTTTTTTCCGAGCCCAGAGCGCTCTGATACTGGGCAGGACTCTTCCACCCGCTGCTGGGAACACCACGAGCAGCCTGGGAGCTCCTGTGCCAGAGCAAGGAGGGGTGGGGCGCTCCTCCTACACCTGCTCCTTCCTCCGTACCTCGCCGCTTCCCACACCTGTTGGTCTGACTTCTACCCCGCTGCCGCCACGGGAACAGTCAAGGCTTTTGGCCAAATTTGAGCCCACTCAGTCTCTAAACGTCTAAATGCAGTGCGGAAAAAACGGGACTGTGCCATGGCAAAGCCTGGGGGCATTTCAACTCCTTTTCTGGATTCGCACAGCTCCTTTTCCCAAGCTTTTTTTTTTTAAAAAGATTTTATTTATTTATTTGACAGAGATCACAAATAGGCAGAGAGGCGGGGTTGGGGGGCGGGGAAGCAGGCTCCCTGCTGAGCAGAGAACCCTATGCAGCGCTCAATCCCAGGACCCTGGGATCATGACCTGAGCTGAAGGCAGAGGCTTTAACCCACTGAGCCACCCAGGCGCCCCTCACAACCATCTTTATCCGTAATTCAGCTAGTTCAAACACCCAGGTGGCTGTTGCTCCATTTTTAAAAAAAAATTTTTTTAATCTAGTGGCCTCTTTGAATAGGAGACCTTTGTATAGAGATAGGTACTCTCCTCTGGGCCAGAAGTAGCCTCCGTACTTCCATAGTTCTACTTTCTCCCCACCACTTTCTTTACTCTGATTTCCAAGTAATTTGATACTTAGGAGGAAGAGAGCAGAACTTTCATCATTCGCCTGGGCTCCTAGCACTGTACCAGACGTCCTGCAAACATTATCTCATTTACCGCTACCAACAGCTAGTAGGTAGACATCACATCCGTCGCAGAGATGAGAAGAATGAAACTCAGACCTAAGTATCCTGGCCAAGGTCTGCCCATCTGCAAAACTTCACCTCTTGCCATCACTTTCCTGGGCACACCTAGGACATGTTTCAACCCCTAAGATCCTAGTAGAAGAGTTTTGTTTACCAAACCCTGGCTCCTGTGCCAGAAGAAATCATGGAATCAGAAGAAGAGAACCCAAACACCTTACCGCAGTTGAGCCATCCTGAAACAGAAAAGAATAAGGCAACTTTAAAAAGAAAATGCAAACAAAAAAATTTTTTTAATAAAAAAATAAAAGAAAATGCAAAAACCAGCTATGGACTTTGGAATGACTGGGGTCAGGAGAATGGGAGGGGGCAGGGGGAAGGCTAATAGAGAGGAAAGTGAATGATTTATATGTGATTTGCTAACTTAGACAGGAGACAGTAATGATAATTAGGTCATTCTTCCGACACAAATGACACAATTGAGCTACAATTAGTGAGAAAAGCTGTTTGGGCTGTTTTTCCAGTAGTGTGATAGTGGCCATGTGTCATCCACAAAACCTCGCCCACTTTTCTTTTGAGTGAGAAGTGGTGGCCAGATTTGAGGTACAATGCAAATGGAAAACATCTGCACCATCATGTTAATCTACTTAAAGGTCATTCCTTATAGAATGTTCAAGAACTATATTCAAGTTTGTCATGAAAAACTTACAGACATAAAGGTGAGTTTTGTTTAATGGGAGTTATTGCTTAATAGGTACAGAGCTGCAGTTTGGAATGATGAAAAAGCTCTGGAAATGGATAGCAATGATAGTATACTTAATGCCACTGTCTAATGAAAAGTCAATCTTTTGTAACCCTTCCCTCTTTCTCCTCTTTGCTACCCTGACTGATAGGCTTTCTGTCTCTACATACCAGTGTGTGTTTCCTAGAATTTCATGTAAATGGAACCATACTTTGTGTATTCCATTTTAACTGGCTGCTTTCACTCAGCAAAATTACTCTGAAAATTCATCCGTGTTAGAGTAGTCTATATTCCTTTTTATTGCTGAGTAGTATTCTATGGTAAGGATCTATCACAGTGTATATATATTCAACCCTTATTATTTGGGTTTTCAGTTCTTTGCTTTTGCAAATAAAGCTGTATGAACATTCATGTGCAAGTCTTTTTACGGACCTTTGCTTCCATTTCTCATGGATAAATTCGAGTGAAATGACCGGATCATATGAAAGGTGTGTATTTAATTTTTTAAGAAATTTCTATATTTTTTCCAGAGTGATTGTACCATTTTGCATTCCCATCAGCAGTGTATAAGAGTTCCAGTTTCTCTATATCCTCACCAACACTTGCTGTGATCAATCTTTTTAAGTTTAGCCATTCTAATAGGTGTGAAGTAGTATCTCACTGTAGTTTTAATTAAATAAAATTAAGTAAATAAAATAAATTAATGTGGTTGTCATCTATATATCTTTTTCTCCAAGTGTTTGTTTGGTCTCTTGCCCATATTTTGTGTTTTCTTTAATTTATCCCTGCCAGGCTAGATTTAGAAAATCCTGACCAACTTCTGACAATAGGATGTGTCCACAAATGCTCAAGTTTAAGTGAAATTTCATATTACAAAATAGCCACCAGGGTGTGTCCCAACAATCCTAAGTATTTTAACTAGAAACGCCTTAAGCACTCAGAATACTTTGAGCTGAAATAAAGGCTCTTAAAGGGGCACCTGTGTGGCTCAGCAGGTTAGTTAAGTCTCTGCTTTCAGCTCAGGTCATGATATCAGGGACCTGGGATCGAGCCCCACATCAGGCTCTCTACTCAGCAGGGAGCCTGCTTCCCCCTCTCTCTTTCTCTGCCTGCCTCTCTGCCTACTTGTGATCTCTCTCTCTCTCTCTGTCAAATAAATAAAATCTTCAAAAAATAAATAAATAAAGGCTCTTAAGGAGGTCAATGCTACCTTTCCAAATTCCCATTTTAAGCAGTTGCAGGGGAGTTATAAGAAAAGATTCTTTCACAGATACAAATTGGTGGATCAGATCATCATGTATCTTGCCACCAGGACAATAGTAATGTTTTGGAGGCTACATCCTATAAATCCACAATGCAGGAGAATTACAATGAACAGTTGTATGAAAGACAGAGGGGACCCTAGAAGGTTCAAAGGAGGTTAAGACTTCAGCACCTACTCTGTGCAAAGCACCATTAGAGCTGTATTATGGGGAGTGAGACTGTATAATTTATTACCCAAATAGGGATGCTTTTGAGAGTGAAACACGGTACTACTAATATTTTTTGTCTACCCCGGTCCTGGTAAGTCTCCTTAACAGTTTTCCTTTTCCCTCTCAGAAGTGTCCCCGTTTAGGCGGTAAATTATATGGTCACCTCACTTCTAGATATCACTCACAACACTGTAATGGTAAATACTATCTATTCCCATTTACAATCAGAAACTAAGATGCAGTGAGAAAGGACATACAACTGGGCCAAAGTGAAATGGTTCATAGAGAGCAGAACTGGGATTTGAAACCAGGCCTGCTTTAGGGTTTCTCAAAAGTCAACTTCCTAGATCTCTCAGGAATCTGAAATCAGTCTTGCAAGGTAAATCTCTGTTTTTGTTTGTTTGTTTGTTTGTTTTTTGCTGCACGGCATGTCCTTTTGAGGAGAGCCTACCACCTACTCCCCCATGATACTGTGAATCTGTCAGTCCCTAGCCACCTCCTTCCAAGCCAGAGGCAGGACTGTGGCACAGCCATCCAAGGGCTTACCCCCTAGGCACAGTCACCAGTTTCAAGGAGCCCTGACCCAAGCTGGGTCCACCACAGTTCTTTTTGGTGAACAAATACGGAAGCTGAATATTTTGGTTAGAAAGAAAACTAACTCAAACTGACTTAGAACCCAAAAAAAGGGGGAGAGGCTTAATTGGCTTATCTAAGAGAAAAACCTGGAGAAGATAGAGTTTTAGGCATGACTGGATTCAGGGACCCAGTCACAGGGACCACAAGCCAGTATCTCCACATACCTCTTCTGTTGACTCTCTTCCTCCTTGATGTCAGATTTACCACCAGAAGATCCAGACTTACATCCTAACCTCTCAGCAGCCACAACACAAAAGAGAGCATGACAAAAAAGTGAACAATTTCCCAACAGTTCCAACAAAAGAGCTAGAACTGAGTCTTCTTGGCCTGCTGTAGATCACCGGCCCCTCTCTGCCACCATCCCTCGGCCACAGGGAGGAAAGCTCTGACTGAGAGGTGTGGGTCAGGGGTCCAAGATGCTGTGGGAGGTGAGGAGGCAGCTGTCCCCACAGCACAGGAGCGGAGAGAGGGAAGATGCAGAACCCCAAAGGAAAACAGGAGGAAAGCGATGCTGGCAGCCAACTAAACGGGATGCCTCTGGCACATGCTCTTCTCAGGTATACGTTGGTTAGAAGGGCCCCTCACGTCCCAGGACAGCTTTCAGAGCCCTGCACTTAACTTTTATTTCATTGTTTTTTATTCTTTGTCCCAAAGATGACACCTAAAATTATTTAAGTTCCAGCTCCCCCGAACCTGGAAAGACCCTATAAGGAAGTCATCCAGAAAGCCCCTTCCCTGACAGCCAGTTAGGCATCCAGTTCTCATCAATTGCTTACCTAGTCTTTTCCTTCCCTTCTCAATGGCCTGAAACTGAGGTTCTTATCATCCGTGGCCAGGGAATGAGATCCTGACCCCAGTCTTCATCTCCCAGATTGATCTTCAAAACTGAGTTCTTACAGCTTGGATTTTCTAAAAACAATAAAATAAAAAGAAAAAAAATAAATTAAACATAGAACCACCATATGAATCAGGAATTCCACTCCTGAGTATATACCCCAAACACTTGAAAGCAGGATCATGTAGAGATATTGGTGCGATCGGGTTCACGGTAGTGCTATTCACAAGAGCCAAAAGGTGTAAGTTACCCAAGTGTCCATCAATGAATGAATGGATGAACAAAATGTGTTATGTACATTGGAGGGGTGGAAAAATTTTCCCTTCTTACCTGCTAGGTTCTTCAACTGGTCTAATAATTTAATTGATATAAGGCAGATTAACGGAAAAGTGAACTTAACTGCACACACATGGAAGTTCCATAAAGATCTGAAGACTCAAAGGGCACCAGGTAATTGAGGTTTATAAAGTATCATGGACTTAAGGAAAAAGGTAAGGATCTGGGGAGGCAAAGGGAAGAAAGGCTGTTCCCAGAAAGAGAAAATGTTTGAAAAACAAAGATTACCTTGTTACAGAGTTGAGTTTCTTAGGTAAAAATGTATCTCCGGTAAGAGTTCTCTTCCTGTTATAGGCCCCCTTTCCCATGAAACTTAAGCAATTGAAGGGGAGATAAAGAGGTTTTTCCTGAATCTGCTGGGTTTTGAATGGTTGTAGTTTCAAAATAATCCTTATGCCATGAAGACACATTTTGAGGTGGTAAAATCTGCTGACCCACAACATACAGTGGAATAGTATTCAGCCTTGAAAAGGAAGGAGGAGGTGCTTGGGTGGCTCAGTTGTTAAGCGTTGGCCTTCAGCCCAGGTCATGATCCCAGGGTCCTGGGATTGAGCCCTGCATTAGGACGCATGCAACAACATGGACGAACCTTAAGGACATTATGCTCAGTAAAATAAGCCAGTCATGAAAGGACAAATACTATACAGTTCCACTTTCTGAGGTACCTAGAGTAATCAAATTAATGAAGGCGGAAAGTACTATGATATACACCCTACTTAAAAGTCTAGTGCCTCTTCATTTGGCCCCAGGGCCAAGGCAAGCTCTCCACTCACAGGGTTACTGGAAGGAGGATTTCAAGAAATCAGGTATGCAATGTGCTTAATGATGTGGCAGTGCCTGGCACACAGTAATCACTCAATAATTTGATGTTACTGCCATTATTATTACCATCCCATTATCTGCCCTCTCTATACCTCTCCAGCCTGAATAGTCCGGGCTATTCCACACTTAGGTGTGTCGACATAAGTAGTTTTCTCTGCTTCTATTTGTTAACATTTATCCTTCAAAAAAGCAATCTTTTTAAAAAGTGTATACTTCGGGACGCCTGGGTGGCTCAGTTGGTTGGGCGGCTGCCTTCGGCTCAGGTCATGATCCCAGCGTCCTGGGATCGAGTCCCACATCGGGCTCCTTGCTCGGCAGGGAGCCTGCTTCTCCCTCTGCCTCTGTCTGCCTGTGCTCACTCCCTCGCGTGCTCTCTCTCTCTGAGAAATAAATAAATAAAATCTTAAAAAAAAAAAAAAAGTGTATACTTCAAAATCCAACTCAAGTATCACCTTTTCCCAAAAGCCTTCCTAGTCTCACAAACATCCAGTAGGTTTATTCGTTACCTTTTCTTTTTTTTTTTTTTTTTTTTAA
>PISX010012111.1:0-61720 GCA_004024625.1 Mellivora capensis
GGGCCACTGCCTTGCCCCTTGTCCTATAGGGCATTAGGCAAAGCATTATTTTCTGTAAAAGATAAAATGCAGGAGATCTGGATAATAAACAAAGTCACTTCTGAGTGATCTTGTAATTCACTTATACTTGTTTCACTTGATAAAAGAAACTGCTTCTGGAAAGAGTCTTTCATCTGTTATCTCTGAATTTGCAAAGGCTAGATAAATGATACATTACCCTTGCAGAACATTCCATTTCCTTCCTTTAATTTCTTCTTCACTAATTTCTTTAAATGTTTGACATTGGTCAGTACTCTAAAAAAAGAATAAAAACCGTGTTATAATTGTCTGTGTGACAGGATTTCTTATGGCTCTTGTTTTCCATGAAGAAGTAATATAAAATCTCCCCTCTGGCCTACTGATTCACTGCTGGTGGAGCCTCTGTTGCTCCTGACACTCCATGTGCAAAAGATGCAAGACTCCTGAGTTAGTTCTGTGGGGCGGGGTGGAGAGCATCCATGCAACTGGATCCCAGCCCCACGGAAGTCATTCCATAAATCCGGTAATTAAGGTTTTTAAAAGATAAAATATTACTTTTACCAAGTTAGAAACATGGAGATCCTCAAATGTATTTTTAAAAAAATGTCATATGTGACTGGGTATTCTCTGCTCAAGAACTAAAAAGCAAACTTAAAAAAAAAATCAGTTGTAGCAAAAGCATGAGAAGTTATAAAATGGCTCTCCAGTGCTAAAGGTACAGACTCGGTGGCGTATTGGTAAACATTTAACGACAGCCTTCAGGAAAAAGCCCTCAGGTACAGAATTTGCTGTGTTCTCTGGTGTGCATACCTCTACTTTGTCCACTTTTGAGCTACCTAGGAGACATCAATAAACGTGGGGTTGGAAAGAAATGCGTACAGTTGGTTCTTGGGAATGAGCCTGAGCAGTTTCCAACATCCTACTGTGAGATGAACTAAAGAATGTACGTATTTTAATCTGGCCTTGGATATTAGTTTGAAATCCGTGCTTTAGAAAACATACACACAGAGTATTACATGTTTTTGCTACTAAAAGAAAAACATTGAGTGTTTTAGGGTGAAATGTTTCAAATTAAATAAATAAACAAACTTGAAAGGGACATTTGGATTGAAGAAGGCATTGTTTCTCATACAGGTTTAAATTCAGTTCATGTGAGTAACACAACCTGTTTATAGTTTCCATAGGTCAACTTAATTTCTTTTCCTGTCCTCCATTCCTTTGTAGTGCTGGAATCGAATATCAGTTAATTTGGGATCAACTCTTTCTTAAGAGACATAAGAGTTGGGAGCCTTATGAGATAAGCAGGCAATTAGTAATAATCATTGTCAGTGCCATTTATCCTCTTCGGTATCTGCTAAGATAGCTACAGAATATTCTGGATCTCAGTCCTGGATCCATGCTGTAGAAATTTCCCTTTTTCCTGTTGTATGGCTTTTAGGTCTGCCCAGTTGCACCCACTATTTTCTTGGCTTTGTGGAAACATAGAAGTGGATCTGTTTCTCCAGCATCTCTCGGTTGTAATGTCAACTAAGGCTATATCTGGCTAGATACAACACTTAAACACCTCTGTCTGAGAACAAATCTTCCTCTACTCTCAGTACCTACCAACCTCTCTGTGCATTTTCCTCTTTCTCAAAGGCTTCATCCAAGCACTCAGATATAGGGGCTTTCCCTTCTTGAGACCCACATCATCAAAATTTCTTATCCACGTCATCAAAATTTCTCGTCCAACTATCCTTCATCCTCTACCATCCCTAGCTTTGGACACCTAACCCCCTGCCCTGTGTTAAATGGTGGGGCTAGGAAGTCTTGGTCTAATTTATGATGCTATCTTTCAAGTATTTCCAGGTCATGAGCACTCTGTCTTCCCTAAAGGACTTTACCTTTTGGAACGAGAGAGAGAGAGAGAGAGAAGGAGAGAGTGAGAGAGTCCCCCTTTTCTCCTTGTTGGCATCACTTTTCTCTTTAAATAAAAGAGAGCTAAATGGTCTAGCAATTTCATTTGTCAGAGAGAGAGGAGCAGGGAAAGGAAATGTCAGAAGGAAAAAAAAATCCTTTCTTAATATAATAGAAAAATCTTACCACACTGCACTATTGGAGTAGTAATTCTTATATTTTTACTAGATGCTTCTGTTCCAAGTATAGAAGAGCTAGTAGCTTACCCACAAAGAAGTTTTCTCTTCAATATTAGATTCTGAGAAACCCGGAAATCATAAAGAAAAACTAAAATTTGAAGGAACCCATGGGAAGGAGACTTAAATGAGGAAATTCAGGGGAGTTAGTGCTACAGCAGCCAACAGCATAACAGATTGAGCAAATATAATCTGCTGGGCCCCAGAGTAAGCACCTAGAAAGTTTGAATTTTTAATAAACACAAAATCTGAGAGGTCCCAAGAAGCTGAAGATGAAAAGGAAACTTAAAATTAAAGCAATACATTTGCAATAAGCTTGCAATATGCTCTTAAAAGGAGTACCTGGGTGGCTCAGTTGGTTAAATGACTGCCTTCAGCTCAGGTCATGATCCTGGAAACCTAGGATTGAGCCTGCATCTGGCTCCCTGCTCAGCGGGGAGTCTGCTTCTCCCTCTGATACTGTCCACTCTCATGCTCTCTCTTTCTCTCTCTCTCAAACAAATAAATAAAATCCTAAAAAAAAAATGCTATTAAAGTGGTAGAGTGGTAGCTGTAAGATTACCAAAACAGAGACAGGACCTAAGGGCTAGAGCCTGAGATGGTAATGCTCATCCTGGAACTGCAGACATGGACTCCAGAGTAAGGAAGAAAGCCAGAATGGAGATCACCGCATGAAGCTGGGACAAGCCATCATCTCAAGAGAAGGAGAAAGAAAGAAAGACAGACTGAGTCAATTCCTGGAAGAAAACAAACAAATAAACATATGTGTGTGTGTGTCTGTGTGTGTGTATAAAATCTCTCTCTCTCTCTCTCTATATATATATATAATCACCATATATATGTATTATCTATGTACATATATAAAACATATGCCTATGAATACATGTACTTACATGCATTTTCATGTAAATATCTTCCACGAAAACTCTGAAACCCCTGTGCTACTGTGCTATATATAGCATGAAATCTGAATTTGCAATATATGTTTGTCTGTATGTGTTGGAATTCTCCGAGCCAAGCAGTTAAAATAATTTTGAGACTGGTTAAAAGAGAGCATAATAAACCTTTTAGGTAACATCTTTCTTCCCTTGTCCTGTATTATTTAACCTTCATGGATATTATTGTCAACTGACACACTGTTCAATTTTAGTTTTAGTTTTGTTTTGTTTTAATGTATTCTGTTTCCTGGAAGTCAGGGGTTTGTTTTGACCTCACTTCCTAGAGAAGTGGGCCTGGTACACGGCACAAAGTATGAGCAGGTTGGTGTGGCAGTTGCTATTGACAAAAGCCACTAAAAGGACAGTCAGCAACTGCACAAGATTATTATTCCAAAAAGTTGCAATAATAAAGAGATTTTAAACTAGTTTTTTTGGAAGTCTCTTCAACAATTAATAGATACAAGCAGATATGAAAAATAAGATTCCAAAAATTACACACATGCACATGCTTGTTTAAATTAAAAGCATTATAAAAAAGGAAGCATTGCATAACACAAAAGAAAACCTATGCTCTATCTTTTTGAAGTCATAGATGCAAAATAACGGAAATCATGAGGCAGTTATATACTAGGGGCTAAGAATATAGGCTCTGGGATCATACATCAGAGGTTTAATTGAGCAAGTGTTTTATTCAATGGTATTTAACACACGTTACTGAGGATGGTGGGGGGGGAGGAAGAGTGGGAAGATAGAAGAGAGGAAGGTAGAGGGAAGAAGAGGGTAGGAAGGAGTACAGAAGGAAAGAAGGGAGGGAGGCAGGCAGTGACAGAATAAAGGAAGGGATGAGAGTCTCAACATCAAGGCTAATGGTTTTCAAAGTTCCCAATGGCACATAAGAGTAGATTTAACCAGCATGCTTTGTTTTCAGACTTTTTTGACATTTTCCATTCTTCCTGGTCCTATACTTTCCAATAATTTCTGCCTATACATTCTCAAATATACTATCTTTTGAGAGAGCCTTACAGGATTTAGCTATGAAGTTCCTGCTGTAACTGTCCCTCATTTTAAAGGTGTTTGTGGGTATACTTGTGTGTGTGTGAGAGTGAGTCTACTCGTTCCCCGAATACAAGGAAATAGGAGAATATTGAATGATAGAAATCCTCTTCCTTTTCTTAATGTTTGAACTCTTGGGTGCATGACTTTGTATAATTTCCCAGACATCTACTTTGGAGAGAGATAGGCCATAAATATATATTTTTTAGGTGAGCATATATCCCAAAATATATTTTGGATTATTGCCTAACTTACCTACCAAAGAGACTGTGATTGTTCACATAAAGTTACAGTGTCTCTTTCAACATGGGATGAAGAATGTGGTTTGAGTCTGCAGCAGGAAATATATTTCTTAAATTCATTAAACCCACTGTTCTCTATATACTTAGTTTCATGATTATTTATTTGATTAAGTATATCAACTCCACAGAATTGAATTTTCAAAATGGAAAAGTTTTTGTAAGCTTTAACCCTGGCACAAGACTCAAGATATATAAAGTCTGAACAAAATTATAGAGTCAATTTCCGAGGAATAAAACCTCTCAACAAGAAATTAAATAATATTTAAAGACACACTGAAAATGTGGCAAGGAAATGGAAATAATAAAACAATTTGTGATACTATACAAGGTTTAGTTTGAAACTGCTAAAAATATATATGTATTTGTGCATATGTATATTTGATAGTATCATTTGTTAAACTTATATGTTAATATATTTACATAAATATTTAAAATTGGAAGAAACAAATGAATGTGGATAATGAATAAGAATAAATAATGCTTTCACATTATTCAAAACGCTAGTTTTTGGCTAACAAGCAATGAATAAATAAAACAAAAACGAGTATTTGAAAATTAATAGTTAGGGACTCTTCTAAAATGTATTTTCATGATAATTTGAAAACCTAAGCTGATACTACCTTCCTAATGTGCTGAGCTTTCTCTAGCCTGTAGAAATGGTTTATATATATATATATATATATATATATATGGTCTGAATTGTAGTTATAATTATTGTAGTTATAGAATTATAGTTATTCTTTGATATTATCTGTGTGTTATGTTCCTTTATTTAAATATGTCTTCTTATCTGTGCTGGTAACCAACAATTAGGTAAGTAGCCAAAGAATTAGTAAAAAGGGGGCACCTGGGTGGCTCAGTCATTAAGCATCTGCCTTCTGCTCAGGTCATGATCCCGTGTCCTGGGATCCAGCCCAACATCTGAATTCCTACTCAGTAAGGAGACTGTTTCTCTCTCTGCCTCTACTGTTCCCCCTGCTTGTGCTATCTCTCTCAACCTGTCAAATAAATAAATAAAAAATCTTAAAAAAAAGAAATAGTGAAAGAATTTTTCCAAGTCATTTTTTTAAAAATAGGATTATTACTATATGTCTAGATGGTTCACATATATTGAAGATGCTTCTATAAATGACCCATGAACTTATAATTAATATTTCATGGGCTATAACCTACAGAGGGACAGGATGCAAAACCTCTGGCTTAAGTATGTACTCATTAGAAAGGGTCAAATGGCACAATGTCATGAGACATCACTAGTTCACTTGGTAGGTTTTTCAAAAAATCGTATATTTTGACATAGACTTTGAAGATAGAGGAATGCGGTAGTTTCCTAGATGTGCAATTAGAAGGAAGAAACTTCAAAGCTGTTATAAAATAAATGCACTTGTTCAATATTTGTAAGGAGTTTTCCCCCAATGTTTAGAAAGGCCATTCTTCTCATTTTTGTTTTCCAAAATTGAATACCTTATTTAATTATTATTAAACATTAACTAGTTTTCTGATTTATTAAATTAGGCTAAAGGGAAGCTAATTAATTTTTCATTGACTCTTTTCTTTTTTTTTTTTTAAGATTTTATTTATTTATTTGACAGGCAGAGACCATAAGTAGGCAGAAAGGCAGGCAGAGAGAGAGGAAGAAGCAAGCTCCCTGTCAAGCGAGGCTTGATCCCAGGACCTTGGGATCATGACCTGAGCTGAAGGCAAAGGATTTAACCTACTGAGCCACCCAGGTGCTCCCACAGTAACTCTTTTCATATAAAGTTGGAACTTGCCTCAGAATACTTCATTCATTAATTCATTAATTCATTCAATACCTTAATGAGAGTTGTTTATTAAACTTTGAAAAGGTCTTAATCCAGTGACAGGCAAATATGTTATCAGCTAATTTTGTTCCTGTATGTTTTGATGGTGGATCATTGGACACTCAATTACGTGAATTTAACTTCTTCTTACTTCTTACTTCTTCTATAAATCTCAGTCAAAGATTATAATCCCTAATATAATCCCTAATGCCAACATATTTTGAAAGAGATTTCACCAAAAACAAGGAGAATAAATTTGGAAGAAAGAACAAATTCAAAAATTACCCAAAGTACATTTGAAGAAAGAAGACAGCTTCAGAAATTCTCAATTAGTGACAGCCATTTCCAAAATAAAACCTAAAGTAACACAAGAAATTGGAGGCAGAATACAAAAGAATAAAGTTACCAATCAGAATTTCTTACTTACTGATACAAATAAAACCTGAAATTGCCCACAGATCTCTTAGGAAAGAAGACTTGGACTACGTACTACACTGAAACTCTTACTTTTCTTTTTGGATGGAAAGTACAGATAAGAAACCTAAAAGTTTCTGCAGTTCTTGAAAAATGGCAGGCTTGGCTAAGGAATTAACTTACGTAAATATTGTGAGTTTGCTCCACTGGATTCAAATACTTCAATCAAATAAAGAGTTGGTGAGGAAGTACTTTTTAGTCAGGTCTTGAGAATAGGTCCCTTCCATTTTCTTTCCTTTCCTTTTTTTTTTTTTTTAAGATTTTATTTATTTATTTGACAGAGAGAGAGAAAGTGCACACGCATGGGGAGCAGCAGGCAGAGGGAGAGGGAGAAGCAGGTTCCCCGCAGAGCAGGGAACCCAACAGGGGCCCCATCCCAGGACACTGGGATCATGACCTAAGCAGCAGGCAGATGCTTAACTGACTGAGCCACCCAGGCATCCTCCCTTCCATTTTCTTAGCAGGTAAATCTCCTGGGGAGTTTCAGAGGAGAGTAAGGAGGATGTTGGTCTTGAACTGTGAGGATCTCACAGCTTTGTGGCTGCACTTTGCTGCTTACAAATGCTGGAGTTCCACAGTGTTATCAATGGAAACTGCAGCTTCCCTCAAGAGTTTCTAATGTGTAGAGCTATGCTACCATCCACCCTACTCTCCCATCTGGGCACTGCATGTTGGAGGTACCTTTTCCTCCCATGCGATACCTCACAGATACTTGTCTCTGCTCTCTCTCTGGGAAGCTGCTTTCTGAAACAGGCCTAGCAACTGCTTCTCAGGAAACTCCAGACAACCTCATCTCCCAACCATCTAGTCCTTTGTCAAGAGCCTAAGTCTTGGAAAACATAATCTTCAACTCTCCCCCACAGGAAGAATGTCCTCAGGCCTTCTGGACCTAAGCCGTGCTGGCCTTCTCTAAAGTGGAATGAGGCAAAATATCTCATTCTTTCTTATTTGGAAAACACAATTAAGTTCTCCTCCCAGAGGGTTACATGACAGACATACTTAGTAAACCTAATTGCTCCCCCACAGGTAACACAATTTTTTTTTTAATTTCCACTAAAAGCTGGAAACAAATATTAAATTCTAAGTAATGGGAGGGAAGTTGAAAATCACATTATAACTTCTGGATATAGACGTTAGAAATAGCAAGCAAAAGTACATATTACCAAAAACAAGTACTAAAAATGACTTTGGAGTGTTTTCTTTCAGATAAATGTAATTATGGAATTCAGTTTCTAAGGATGTTTTCTGGATAGAAGTTTCACACAGATTATAACCTTTAAGAGCTCATTTTTATTGTTTCATTCCAATGTCATATGACTGTACTGAGAAAAGTATGTTTTAAGTTACTAGGTGAGTAACCAAGGGGCTCATGTGCTGACCATTTCTCAATAGATTTGGAATTTTTACTCTTCATTTTAAAAGGAAAAATCTGTTGAAATCCAGAGAGATCACAATCAAAGAACCAGATCATCCATTATTTTTGTTCCCTTAGGAAATTGTGAGGAGTAATTCTGCTGACCATATTTTTTTGTTCAATTGAGGTGTTTTCGTTTTTTGAGCAGAGAAGTGTCAAGTTGAAATGTTCTTTTTTTTTTTTAATCATTTTTAAGGAATCACTCAACCAAATCAAGTAATTGAAAAAATGGCACTCTTTTTATGTGAACCAAAATTTCTTCACATAACCAGAACCAAATGCTAAATTCCATTTTAATCAGGCCAGATCAGTTTACATGGAATGGATTACTATCAAAACCATCGCTAAAAGTAATAATAATTTGATTCTGTTATAAAATTTATAGTAAAGTTGTTGCCCTGTGTTGTATTGCTAAGTTCCACATAAATTTGTGCAGTGATCTTATCGATCGCAGTACAATCACAGTTAAGAAGAGAAAACCAATTAAAACTGCAAGAATAAGTACTCTTTAGTCCATGTAACTTTTTCTTTTTCTTTTTTGTACTCAGATCAAAAAAAGTTCAGTAAAGAATGGCTCTCAGAGGAAGCTAGTTGGCCAACATGTTTTGAATTTTGAGGTGCAGATCTTTTCTAGATAAGTGTAGACTTGGCTTTAAGGATGCGGTATCTGTTTTTGTCTTTGCCTCTACTGGTTTTTGTAGCACTTCATTCATAGTCCATTACATTTAATGATTCCCACATCTATGTGTGGAATTCATGATTAAAGGTAAAGATAAACCAAATACTCTCCTTACCTATAGTTTGTCTTCTCACATAAAAATTTATTTCCTGGCAATATGCTTATATATTGAGAAATATTTTAATGAATAGTTTCCATATATTTGTACTAAAAGTTGAGAATATGTTTTAAGATATAACCTTTCCCTAAATTATCTACATCTCTTTACAGTTTGGAATTTAATCGTCCATTAATAAAAGTATTTGAAAACTATTCATTATAAGCAGATACCTTTTAAAGTCTTCAATATTAGGAATTGTAAGATAATGTGTTCTATGTGACTCTGGGGTTCAAGCTCCTAATTCACAGTGACATATGTCTCATTGAATTCACCAAGAGCCAATAGTTGGTTAACAGTTCCTTTAACTGTTCTGGGAGATGTTTGGGAACTCTATACAGGAAGAAGCTGTTACCCAGTGCAGCTGTGGCATGAAATTAAATACAAGTCTATCACCTCTACTACCCAACTCCAAATGCCTATGTGGAGTTCATATCTCCTCTAGAACTTTGATGAATTTGTCAATAATAGTTTTGGGCATCCGGAGACAATAATTTACACAGATGTTGATATTCTCTTAGGAGACATTATTAGCAATATCATTATGGAAGTTTGTTTGTGGGCAGTAATTGTGAAATTGGTATGAGAGGGAAAACAAAATGGATGCTCTATGGTCATTGTGGCAAAGTTGCCTTTTGAGGACTCCCTAGGTAGATATTCTTCATATGGAGACTTTTTTATGAGGATTCCATGAATACTACCTAAATCAAGTGGATCCATGGGGCGTCTGGGTGGCTCAGTCGTTAAGCATCTCCCTTCAGCTCAGGTTATGGTCCCAGGGTCCTGGGATCAAGTCCCACGTCGGGCTCCTTGCTCAGCGGGAAGCCTGCTTCTCTCTCTCTCACTACCTCTGCTTGTGTTCCCTCTCTCACTGTGTCTCTCTCTGTCAAAATAAATAAATAAAATCTTTTAAAAATCAATCAATCAATCAATCAAGTGGATCATAATATAAAAGGTTACAATATTGTGAATTTGTTTCTATATATCAGGAAGATACGGTAGACACATATAACCTACTGCTATGTAAATATGAGATGATCTCCCATATGTAACTTAAATTTTTTAAAGGAGCAATTTTATCATTTTTCCAACTACATGTATGCCATCTATATGGATCTCTTCTTTGTCAGTTTATCTAAGACCTTGGCAGAATGATCAGTATTGGATTGAATAAATACTGGTTTGTATCCCACGTGTGTCTGATTCAATTTTCAGAAACCTCTTAGGTCAACCCCTTCTAGACTAATCTTCCCCTAGAACGTCACTGGCATGACACTAGTATCTGGTCTGTATTTTCACTTCGATCATGTCCTTAGTACATAGAATCAAACTGGGCACAGAGTAAGCACTAATTATTTTTTGAATAAGTGGATTTTCTTTGACCTTAAATTGTCCATAGTCTATTTCAGTACAAAGAAAGATAACCCTTGTCTCTGTAATTGTTACCCCTCACTCACAAGATCTTGTCATCCTATCTACTTAGCCATTTATTCCCATATCATCATACTCTTAAACTACATATCCAAAACCTCTATTTCCAACATCTGTTGTCCATATACTACTTCTTAACCTTCAAATTTATTCCTACCTACAATTTGTAGACTTGGGAATGGTCTTCTCAGTCCACTTTCCCCCTGTTTTTCCAGTCCATCGGGCCCCTAGGGTCTTTTACCTCCCACCTCCTTCTGATCCACCCTCTCTGCAGTTTTACATCATCTGTTCTCTGTTCCCTCACCCTTTTGAAAAACTCCAACCCTCCTTAAATTCACAACTTGATTCAAGATTTTTTTTTAAAGATTTTATTTATTTATTTGACAGACAGAGATCACAAGTAGGCAGAGAAGCAGGCAGAGAAAGAGAGAGGAGGAAGCAGGCTCCCTGTTGAGCAGAGAGCCCAATGTGGGGCTCGATCCCAGGACCCTGGGATCGAGCCCCACATCGGGCTATCTGCTCAGCAGGGAGCTTCTTCCCTTCCTCTCTCTCTGCCTGCCTCTCTGCCTACTTGTGATACCTGTCTATCAGATAAATAAATAAAGTCTTAAAAAAAAGAATTAAAAGACATGTAACGTGTTGATTGGGTATCTTTAAATTATTGATCTTGGAAGCTCTATGTTCTCCCTATATGTTTCTTTCCAAATAAGTATAACTCATTTAACCTAATTTCAAATCTTACTGATTGCCTTATGGGAATTAATGGAAACAAAATGACATTATTTCAAATTAGATTCTAAGGAAAGTAATAACAGGGAAGGAAAAAGATATTATTGGCTAATTTCAATATTTCTCATAGGTAAAATAATTTAAAAAAATCAGCACACCTCCAAAGGGGGAGGGGGCAAAGATATTATATAAAGGTATTAAAATACTTGTAACTGTATTAGCTTGCAAAAAAGGATCTCCAATTCTTCATCTTTCCTGCCTTACCACTATGTTTCTGGGCTCAGCCATAGTATTCCCTTTGGTCCATGGGAAATTAATAAATATACTTGGAACAGAAGTTTGAAAATGTACAAGCATATCAAGCCTATCTCATTTTACTGTGTTTCACTTTATTATGCTGCATTTTTCTTTCTTTCTTTTTTTTTTTTTAACAAATTGAAGGTTTGTGGCGATTCTGAGTCGAACAAGTCTCCTGGTGCCATTTTTCCATGAGCATTTGCTCACTTTGTGTCTCTGTGTCATATTTTAGTAAATCCTATAATATTTTAAGATTTTTCATTATTTTTGTATTTTTTACAGTGATCTTCAATTGGTGGTCTTTTATAATTGCTTTAGGGTACAACAAACCATGCCATATAAGACGGTGCACTTAATCCATAAATGTTGTGTGTGTCCTGGCTGGTCCATTGACCATATGTTCCCCAGTTTCTCTCCCATTCCTCAGGCCTTCCTATTTCCTGAGTCACAACAGTGTTGAAAGTAGGCCAATAATCCCTGCAATGGCCTCTAAGTGTTCAAGTGAAAGGAATAGTTGCACATCTCTCACATCATATCAAAAGCTAAAAATGATTAAGCTTAGTGAGGAAGGCATGCCAAAAGCCAAGATAGGCCAAAAACTAAGCTTCTTGTGCCAAACAGTTATCCAAGCTGTGAATGCAAAGAAAAAGTTCTTTAAGAAAATTGAAAGAGCTACTCCAGTGAACGCACGAATGATAAGAAAGCAAAACAGCGTACTGTCGGTATGAAGAAAGTTTCAGTGGTCTTGATTGAAGATCAAACAAGACACAATGTTCCCTTAAGCCAATGCCTAATCCAAAGCAAGACCCTAACTGTCTTCGATTCTATGAAGGCTGAGAGATGAGGAAGTTGCAGAAGAAAGATGTGAAACTAGCAGAGGTTGGTTCATGAGGTTTAAGAAAATAAACCATGTCCATAACATGAAAGTCCAAGGTGAAGCAGCAAGTGCTGAGGTAGAAGCTGCCCCAAGTTCTATGGAAGATCTGGCTCAGATCATTAATGAAGCTGGCTATACCAAAAAGCAAATTTCCAATACAGATGAGGTGACCTTCTATTGGAAGAAGATGCCATCAAGGATTTTTATTTTCTTTTTTTCATAGTTAGAGAGAAGAAGTCAATGCCTGACTTCAAAGCTTCAAAGGACAGACTGATTCTTGTTAGAAGCTATGGCAGTTGGTGAGTTTAAGATTATGCCAGGGCTCACTTAATATTCTGAAAATCTTACTTAGGGCCCTTAAAAATTATGCTAAATGTACACTGCCTTCTATCAATGAAACGTAAGTATTAACTTTCAAGTTTTATTATTTAAGAAATACAGTTCGTAAGGTAGTTTCTTTTGATGGATCATGGCAAAATAAATGAAAAACTTATGGAAAGGATTTGCCATTCTAGATGCCCTTAAGATCACTCATGATTCATGGGAAAAAGTCAAAATAACAAGAGCGACAGGAGTTTAGAAGAAGTTGCTTCCAGTCTTCCTGGATGACTTTGAAGGGTTCAAGATTTGAGTGAAGGAAGGAACTGCAGGTGTGGTGGAAATAGCAAAAAATAAATAAATAAATATAACCGTAGAATTAGAAGTGGAGCCTGAAGATATGACTAACCTGTTACAATCTCATAATAAAACTTGAACAGTTGAGGAATTGCTTTTTGTGGATGAGCAAAGAAGTGATTTCTTGAGATGGAATCTACTCCTGGTGCAAATGCTGTAAAGATTATTGAAATAACAAAGGATTTATAGTATTACATAAACTTAGTTAAAGAAGCCATAGTAGGGTTTGAGAGGATTGAATCCTATTTTGAAAGTTCTACTGTGGATAAAATAATACCAAACAGCATCGCATGCTACAAAGAATCATTGGTGAAAGAAAGTCAGCAGATACAGCAAACTTCGTTCTTGTCTTATTTTAAGAAATTCCTTCAGTCACTCCAGCCTTGACCCACCACCCTGATCAGTCAGCAGCCATCAATATCAATGCAAGACTTCCCACTAGCAAAAAGATTACAACTTGCTGAAGTTCAGATGATGGTTAGCATTTTCTAGTAAGAACATATTTTTCTTTTCTTTTTTTTACAATTAAATATATACATTGTTTTTTTTTTAGATCTAATGCTATTGCCCACTTAATAAACTAGAGCATAGTGTAAACATAACTTTCATATGCACAGGGAAATAAAAATACTCATTTGACTCATTTTATTCCAACATTCGCTTTGTTGCAGGGGTCTAGAACCTAACCTACAATATCTCCTAGGTGTTCTTGTACCTGTCGCTTCTTAGGTTCTGGAAACTCTGCCTTTGCAGTATGATGTCTAGTCTCACCTGCAGGAGGAATGTAAGATATAGAAGGAACAGAACTAAGTTATTGCAGCTAAAAGCCAGCATAGCCCCAGATGTGCAAGCAGGTCTAGGTTAAATGGGAATAACCACCCAGCTGAAATCACTGACTCCAACCCTAATGAAATAAGTTGATGCTCTTTGTTCTAAACATTGATTTTCAGGTGACTTTTTAAAAATTCAGCACAAAGGTGGAAATATAACCAATACTATAAACATTAAAAAAGTGCAAACCTTTATAATTGCTAAAAGGCACAATGATGCACACTCACAGACAGAAAGAGAATGTATAAAACCAGCTACAGATTGAAAATCTATATGAGTGTGTATAACATAACTTAAAAGAACTGAGATCAAATTTTGAATTCATATAGGTGGTTGTGCAACAGCTTAAATTACCTATTGATAGAAAAAAGGAATTTACAATTCCCTAACAAAGTAAAATTCAATACCCCGTGCTATATTCACAAGATAGACCTAAAACAAATATTCTCAAGGGGTTAAAAAGTAAAGAATGAGCAATGTTATACCAGGCAAATGTAAATAAAAAGAAAGCAGACTGATAATTGACAGGTAGACTTTAGACCAAAAAAACTTTAAGAGAGGAACAAAAAAAGGACACTTTATAAGGTCATGAATAAAATTCAAAATGAAGATATAGCATATATAAATATCTGTGCAGCCAATAATTCAACATTACTTTTAATACAAGCCAAAATAAATTTTTGAGAAAACAGCAGTAAAAAAAAAATCAAAATATTGGTTCTTTAGAAACTTTTTTTTAAAATGATTATGGAAAAACATAGCTAGCTAACTCAGTTAAAAGGGATAGTGGTGAGGGGATTGGGGTAAAGGTGGGGAACAATGGACAATGTACAAAGTCAGAAATAACAGGGATAAAATAATCACCAAAATATAGGAATTTTAAAAACAATAATTAAGAGACTTAGTCTGTACAATTTTATATGCAAATTAATTTTTAAAAATCTGTTTTTCTCTCTTACAAGAGAGAGAGAAAGAGAGCCTGCACAGATCAATTACCACTGAAGAAGTAATGTATGCCATAAAAAAGATTGGGTGTTTATTCATTTTAGTTGCTGACTGAAGTGTTCTTTGTAGGTCAGTGAGGTTAAATTGGTTGATACTTGTTCAAATATTCTGCAACTTGTTAATACCTTCATAAACAATCTTGGGGTCTCCTATTTCCTCTTTAAGTCTCATATTTACCATGTATGTTTAAAAACTCTATTGTTGTATACACACTGATTTTGAACTCATATTTTTCTGTAGAATTGGCTCTTTTATCATTTTGAAATGTCTCTTTTTCTCTAGTAGTACCCTTTGTATTATAACAAACATATAATAGCTGTCTTTTGGTTTGTGTATGCATAGTATAAATTATTTTATTCTTTTGATCCTTTGTGCATTCTTGTATTTCAAGAGTGTCTCTAGTGAACAACATATCCAGTTAAGCAAATGTTGAATTTTAATTCAATACTTGTCTATTTGTAAGTATCATAAATTTTGGTATATTTGTGTTAAATGGTACATATTGCTATTTGTCCCATGTGTTCTTCATTTCTTTTTCTTTTCATGCATTTTTAGATTATTCAAGTTTTGAAATTTTTATATTGGATTTTTAGTTGTACATTTTTCTACAGTTGTTTTAGTGTTTCTCTAAGATGACAATGTACAGCCTTGATTTCTCTTATTATTTTTTCTAAGGTTTAATCATGGTTAAGAGATAGCTAATATAGTTCCATGTGTTCCAGCTAAACTTCAGACAAGAAGAAGAGAAAGGGTCACACCAACCATTAGTCTCCTTTTATTTTTGTGGGAGCTTTACTGAAAAATATTTGATGTACAATAAATGTTATTTATTTGGAGTATACAATTTGATAAGTTTTTATTTATGTATACATGTATCCATGAAACTACTATTACAGTCGAGATAGTGAATATACTTATCTCCACCCAAATTCTCTTTAGCACCTTTGTAATCTTTTCTTCTTGCTCATCCATCAATGCCCAGATGATCATTGATCTTTCTGTCATTGTAGATGAATTTATATTTCTAGAAGTGTATGTAAACAAAAATACAACATATGTGTTATTATTATTTTTTGGACTGGCTCCTTAATTCTGCATATTAATTTTGAGAAAAATCTAAGTTGTTCCATAATTCAATAGCTCATTCCTCTTTATTACTGAATAGTATTTCAGTGCATTACATACCACAATTCATTTATTCACTCATCATTGATAGATATATGGATTGTTTCTAGTTTTTTATTACTACATATCAAGCCTCTAGAAACATTCAGGTACAACTCTTTATATGGGCATATACTTTTATTTATCTTTAGAAAATACTTAGGAATGGTTAATCATATAGAGAGCATGTTTAATGTTTTTACATGAAGTTTTAAAATATGCAAAACAAATCAATGACAGAAGTGAGAGTAACAGCTAATTTAGCGGTACCTTAACTGGAAAGAAAGAAAGAGCCTGCTTGCAAGCTGGAAATGTTTATATCTTGATCTGGACAGTATTTAAATAGATTAATACCTGTGTACAATCTGTCAATCTGTATATTTAAGATTTGTGCACCTTACTATAAGTTAAACATCAATTTAAAAACAGTAGTAATAATAAAAACAAAATCTGTCAAAAATATTTGAGATGGTTGGGGAAATTTGAACATACACAGAATACTTAAGGGTATTAATGAATAATAAATAATATCCTAGATGTAATAAGAGTATTTCCAATTTTACATCAAGTGTCCATATTTTTAGAGATGCATATTGAAGTACTGATGAAAAGATCCAAGGTTTGAGATCCATTTAAAATAAAACAGTGGGGGCACCTGGGTGGCTCAGTCTTTAAGCCTCTGCCTTTGGCTCCGATCATGATCCTCAAGTCCAGGAATCAAGCCCCACATTGGGCTCCTGCTCAGTAGGGAATCTGCTTTTCCCTCTCCCACTCTCCCTGCTTGTGTTCCCTCTCTCACTGTGTCTTTTCTTGTCAAATAAATAAAATCTTTTAAAAAATAAAATAAATCAGTGGGTATTGGTATAAATCAAACATGATTGGACATATTTGATAATAGTTGAATTTGTATGATGAACACATTGGATATTATTCTCTCTACTTATGCATACATGAATGTTTAATAATAAATGTGTTTTTAAAGAAATTGTTTAGTTCAGATTTCCATACTCATAATATTAACTTCTGGGCTTTTTTCCAAAATGAATTGGTAGTGTCTCTCAATCCTCCATGCTGTGCCTCTCTCACTAATAGTAGTAACAGCTGTTATTTATTGAATGTTAGCAATCACCAGGCTCTGAAATAATTGTTGTATATATCTAATTGTTCATATATATATATATATATATACACACACACACACGAAAGCAAAATAGATAAATTGATAAATAAATGAATTAAATTCTTTCTAATCAGCTAAAAAGAACTCAGCATTTGCTTTTTATTTTTTAATTTATTTATTTTGAATCTTGAGAGGGTTGAAATAATGGGATTGAGAAAATGCATTAAAAGCATTCACTAGCTATTAGATTGATTTCACTCTCAAAGTTAGAGCTTACCCCGAGAAAAGATTGGAAATGGTGAGAGAGAAGGGTAGGATAAACCATAGCCAGCAGTTGTCAGTGGGTTCTAGGCAGAGAATTATAGAGTCTAGGAGAGAAATGGGGATTGGGACCACCCAGCATGCTGGGCTACATGATAGGCACCAGGGAAATGTTCCAAAAGAATTTTGTCCTGTGCATTGAATGAAACCTCTTCTTACCTTTGTTTTACCCTCCAGTCAAATTTTTAAATTTGTCTTTAAAAAGAAAGCCAGCAGCAATCAGCTACAAATTATACTTATTTCTTTGTATTTCCAAGCAAGTATGTTAAAGTCTGAGAAGTCCTGAGAAAGCAATGCTCAACAAGTTTTTTTTTTTAAGCCAGTCCAGAATTGTTTGGACACCCCTCTCTGCCCACACATGCTCACTTTTTGGCCCCTGTGATCACCACCTTCTAAGTATACTGCCTGGAACAATGTTTAGAAGGGCTTTCTTGGATTTATAATCAAATTAATATATACCTTACTTCAAAACCTCTCTTCTGTTTATTGCCAGGGCTTTGCATGATTTTTGCCTCCTCTGATCCACAGCTCAGCCTGGGACCTTCCAAGCTCTGCTTATAGGACAATCTTCACTCTGGTATTTTTTTGTTTTTCTTTTCTTCAGAACAACTCAGCAAAATAAAATTCTAGGTAATTGTTGGACAACATTGTTTCACACATACATCAAACAGGACAGTAAATAAATAAATAAAATGAACAGCAACTTCATAGACAAAAAAGGGAAAAAAAGAAACCTTTTATCTTTGACCTTTGCCCTTTTTAACCTTCTCATACAAGCCAACTGTACTTACGGTACAGATAAGTACATACACAAAAAACGTTACTGGAATGCTTGGAATAAGATTGCTTTGTTGTTGTTTTGCTTTTGTGTTTTTTTATAAGGTTGTTTGTTTGTTTGTTTGTTTGTTTCCTTCTTTGAGGTTATACTGAACACGGTCACACCACAAGTCAGGTCAGAAATAGGACAGCAAATTCTTCAAAGGCTGATTTGGTCATCAGAGATCATTAAAAAATGGCTGACCCTTAACAATATGTACAAAAACATAAAATGTAAATAAAAAATACAGACAAAGTACTTTTAAGAGAAAAAACAGGGCCTTGGAAGTTTCTTCCTCTGCTTTGCAAATTCCCATAGTGGCTTTGGCTGGCTGGTGAAGAGCACGTGTCATTCACCATGGCGCTGCCCACATTGGGATTCTTCACTTTTAAATGACCTCATTTAGATTCTGAGATGGGAAGTCGAGGGTGAATAGGTCACAGAGGCCGTTTTGTTGTTGTTAAGTTTAAATTTTTCCTTTTGTTTTTTCTGTCCAGCCATCCGCACTGGTCTTCTGCTTCTTGGCAGTGACATTATCATTCTCATCATCTTCAGGTGCCCCTGTGCCCTGAACTGCCTCAGCCTCCCCCTCTTCATCTCCAGCCTCTTCCTCACCAGTGCCTTCCTCCTCTTCCCCTCGTTCTCTCTTCCTTCTTCCTCTTCATCCACTTTATTTTTGGCCTCCAGCTCCCCATTTTCCTCATTAGCATTCCCATTAGAAGGTGCGTCTCTTCCATTCTCTGCCTCCTGGACAACTCCCTTCTCCTTTAAGTCTTTTTCTCCCCCACATTGCCCATCTGGCTACCCACATGAAGAGATGTCCAGGCGTGGACAGGAGCATCTTGGCGTTGGTCTGCTAACTGCCCAGGGCACCTCTCAGCCCCTTTCCTCCGGTAGCAAACTCCTCTGATATCTTTACCCATCATAATTTCAGATATAATATTTTATTTTCTTAATTTTATTTTGTGAGCTTCCATTCTGAAATCCTATGTATTTTTGTTTTGTGAAAAAATGTTTCTCCATAGAAGAAAAGTGAAGCTGGAGGAGAATGTCCCTGGCAGTAATATTTCTAAGACATAGTAAGCAGACTTCTTCTTCTAATAGAATAAAAAATATGCTACTACAACTAGATTTATAACTCAATTAATTGTGGGTGTGTCATGCCTTAGATCCTTTTGGGAAATTATTTTTTAAATAGTAGTAAGAAAGGTGGTACACAGTACTCTATGGCCTCAGCTCTAACAGAAAGACAACCTGATCTCAGAATTTGGTGACAAAGGTCCATAGTCATAAGAACCATGCTGATCTTTTCATAGTTGAGGGTGATTGTTGTTCTGTGGGCTGAACTTGCCTGGATATTTCACTTAGGTCATTTTTGACAAGATCCTATGGAAGGATATAATAATGGGAAGAATATATAGAATGAACATACTTTTCTAAACTGGAAAAGGCCAGCAAACTGCCTCTAAAGAAATCCCTAAGAACAACAGCAAACAACCACAAATGGAGAAAAAAAAAAACATGCTGGTACTCCAAAACTGACTCATTCATTTACATTTTATATGCTACCTTGTGTTAGTATTTATATTTTTGTACATGGTTTTGCATTTTCCTAAACCATAATGGCCTGAGAACAGGAATAATATCTGATAAGGTTTTGCATCCACTGAATTATCCAAGTCAGGGAAGAAACAGTAAATCTTGAAATACATAGTTAGTGACTAGAAGAATGAAGATGAGTTTCAGAAGTCAAGATAAATCAACTGAGTTAATATGTACCTAATGGCCAGGGAATTGCAAGACATATATCAGGCAAAAAGTGTACTAAAAATAATCTGATCAAGATCCTAAAAGATGGGAAAATGAAAAAGCATTTAAAAGAAAAGTCTTTAGATTTGAACAAAAAAGAAACAATAGTAACTGGTGAAGTTATATATAAACTATATATATATAAAATATATATTTTTGTTTGGGATCAGGATGACATAATAGGGAGAAATAGATGAATAGAAAATAGGGAGAAAATAGATGATTATTCAAGAACTTTTATCATAGAGGTACCTGGGTGGCTCAGTCATTTAAGCAATCGACTCTTGATTTTGGCTCAGGTTATGATCTGGGGGTCCTGGAATCAGCCTCACGTGGGGCTCTGTACTCAGAGCAGTCTGCTTGTCCTTCTCCCGTTCCCTCTACTCCTCCCCCAACTCCTGCTCTCTCTTTCTCTGAAATCAATAAAATCTTAAAAAAAAAGAATTTTTATCAAAAAAAGAGAAAAAACCAATATGGATAATAAAATGAGATTATTCAAAAGGATATAGAGAAATTAAGTATGACAATAGATCTTAAATTCTTGGTGCTTAGCATAAGAGAGGAGAAAAACGCAGAGAAGAGTGTGATGTTTTCCTAAGGACGGCTTCGATCATTAGAGATATGGATAAAAATCAGAGTTTACTGAAGCTTAAACTTCAGTGTAACATAATCTATCTCTGAGATTTGATAAGGAGAAAGGTGTAGTTATCAGTTGGAGTAGAAATTTGAGATGTTTGGTCATTTTAATAAACTTTAATCTAAAACTAACATTGACAATCACATTGTATTTTGAGATAATTAAAACCAGCTATTCCCACAAAATTCCTTTTCCATTATCCCATTATGTAATTAACTTTTCCCTTAAGTTACCTTGAAATTCCTAACAATAGAATCATTTCTTCAATTTAGACCAAAAAAGAAAAAAAAACCTGCAGAAATATTTTGAAAGCATAATTTACAAGGCACATAATTTAGAAAGGGACAATACTAAGTTTCTGAATTTTCTCCAAATATATTTATGCAAGATGTTATTTATTTTATTCACCAATATTTATATGTTAATCACATGTTTCTTTTTCCAAAGATAATTAATTTTGGATGAAGTTGATGTTAAAATCCAAAATGAAAGTAGAATAAAATAAAACGTGAGTTAAGATCTTTGAGTTATTGACAATTTAAACATGGTTGATCTAGATATACATTAGAATTGAATATATGATCATGGTATAAGAAGGATCCGTCTTAGATTCAGTGAAAGTCTTACTGGCAACCTTGTATCTATAAACAATTTAATTTTACACTGATATGGCACATTCTGCATCCTGGGAATGATGCTGGGTGAGCATTTTCCTTGCCAACAAACAGCAGAGCTTGGTGACACCACAGCATTTCTGTACTCAATCTGAACTAAGTGTCTGATCATTCAGTCTTGTCTCTTCTAAAATAGTAAATTTCAGTACAATAGTACTGAACAGAAGTAGAAATTCCATACTTTTAGGAATCAATGCAAAAGAAAAAAATTATCATAATTCCAGAAAATATTTCAGAATTCCATATTTGAGTTTCATTTGCAAAAAAAATGAAAGTTTGGAGAGATATTTGCTATATAAGTTGACTGATTAGTCTTTGGATAGTTTTGTGAAATTAGATTTGTGAAAATTGGATATTTTATAGTAGTTAGAACAAAACACTTTAAATACTTAGAAATTTATTTCTTAGAATTAAATATAGGATAACCACAAAATTTAATAATTATTAGTTATTTTTGATTTTTGTTATTACCAAGATTTAAACCTCTATTTTTTTAATGGTAAGAAAAAATTTAATGAGATTTATAAAAATCCTACTTCTATAGTCCAATCTTTAGAAATCATTAGCTAATGTTCTTTTTTTCCCCAAATTTTTATTGAAATTCTTAATAGTAATGTGTAGTTTAACATTGGTTTCAGGAGAAACCTCTATTCTTAAAACAAGTTATTGGTATTGGATATTGATGAAATATAACCCTTAGAACATTAAGGAAAATCCAACTAAAGTGAACAGAGCCTTGAGAAACAGGGGTGTAAATGTATGAGTATATTGCTTGCGTTTTCATCTCTGCCCTGTAGTCTTCTCGCTGTGGGAGTTGGTCTCTGCTCAGCCCCTTCACATCAGCCTCAGCAGCTAGACCTTTTCCTGCAGGCCTCAGATGAAAGTTTAACATCTGCTTTAATTCATCCTTGGTATGCTGCCGGGTGTGTTCAGCTAACCAATGGACACTTTCATTAAAAGTGACCACAAATAAACTGTCTAACATTCAACTGATTTTCTTCCTCCTAGTAACACAAATAAATCTTGCCACCATTTAAATTTCTTAAAAAAAAATCCAATATGTATTTTAAAATCTTGCTCCTTCGTGCAGACAGCTTTGGAAATAACGATCTCTGTGATCCATGCATATACCTCATGTGCTAAGAAGGGCAAGTAATTATGGCCTGGCAGGAGATGGGAAGGAAATGAAAGCCTACTCCCAATGAGGCTGACATTGCATTGGATGGTCTACCTGGGGAAGGAAGGAACACCAGTTTCCAGGTAAATATTACAACTACAGCTTTGTTTTTAAGAGAACAGCAACAGAATTCATAAAAAATTGCCAGAGGCACTGTTTCCATGGTAAGATTATATATATATATGTGTGTGTGTGTGTGTGTGTGTGTGTGTGTGTGTGTGTATATGTATATATATATATATAAAATTCCTCCATGGAAGGAGATCCTAAATAAGTAGCCAAAAATTAACAAAATACTATATTTCTATTTTCATAGTATTTAGTGTCAGGGAAGCTCCAGACTGTCACTATTGAGGATTATCTACTTTTTAAAGTGTCATTTAATAGCAAAGAAATGCCATTTGTGGGTTCTTGGTTTTAAGAAGATATCTTATAACCAATTCTTCTTCTGAAACACCCTCAGATCCTGAGCCTTGTAAATATTCTAACAGAACATTTCTTCAAATGTTCTTCAAAATAAAGATAAAAATATTTATAGCTCATTCCAATATAGACACCCAGATGATAAATATAACTGAATAGTTTTATCTGATTTGAGGAGGCATTTTTCATCCACTGTATGGATATAAGAACACGAATTACTTTGTTTTTAAGAAAACTGAAAACAATTCCCCTGTATTAAAAAAAATCCATATTTGATCTTGCAAATAAACAAAAATTCTGGCACCTAATTACTTAATATTTTCCTTGTCAATCCTGTGGGAAATCATGCAAAGATTTGGAGATCCTCTTACCCAAAGTATAGAAATGCCAGGAGTGTCAGAGTCATCTGATAGCTTATTATAAATGGAGAATCTCGGGTTCCAAATGGGAGAGCTTGAATTAGAATTTGCATTTTGACAAGATCCTCTAGTGGTCTGAGTGAACATTAAGTGCCAGAAGCCATAGTGCAGATCATACTGGTGGCAGCAAAAAGAAATCTGGCTGCAGTAATTAAAAAAATTTGATTAGGTAAGTGCATTTTAAACACAATTGCCGGAAATAAGTCATTTCTTGGAGATGTGTCATTTAATTCTGGCTCAAGTCTTATTACTTAACTTCTTTCTCAATTTTACTATACTATGCAGCTTGTAAAATATTTTCGATATTATTTGACTTTCATTTTCTTTTCATATTTAAGGTTGGAAAAATTATCCAAAAATGACCTTTCAAGTATTTATCCACTATATTGTGCTGAAGTCTTATGATATAAAAACTGTAAGGAACATTCAGAATCTTAGATAAAAGTATTCTTGAATTTACTATTATCCTTCAGTAATTATGTAAGACAATTGTATAGCTAGATCATTGTGGAAAGACACTAACTGGGAAAATACAGGTTATCATCTTCCTTATATTCTTACTATGTTCCTCTGATCCTTGGGCTGCAGCCTCCATTCATGGATTTACATAATTTCTCAAAAAGACGAAATATGATTCTTGTCTTTTGTTAATACAATCTTCTAGTCACAGATGTGGAGTTACATATGGGTGGGAGAATGAATAAATGTTTATTTCAAACCCTTCTTCTAGCCTCAATGCACAGTACTGCAATTTCCCACTCTTTGATCAATTCTGTGTAATCCCAATAAAAAATTGCTTTCTCAGCTTTGGATATCCTGACTTAAAATTCTCGCCGGTCTCTTGCCAGGTCTAACCTGTAGTCGGTTTGAGTGTGAGTGACAGGAGAGAGAGGTGACTAATCTCTGCCACCCGTCATTCTGAAGGTTGCAGAACGAACACACTTCCTCTTTGTCAGGGTAGATGGAAAGAATGAGAAAGTTGCAGAAGTATCCATTAGTTCACTATAAAGTTTGTTAATTGTGCTCACCTCTATCTTCTGTTTGTGAAGACATTTGATAGCCATTTCTGTTCAGAGCAGTCCCAGTTTTCATTAGTGAGTTTTGCAGCTGCTTGGAGTTTCTGGCAGGCAACACCGTTTAAGCCTGTGTAATTCTAAAATGTTTTCCCTAACGTTTCAGTTCATATTGAAAACAGACATAGACTCTTGAATGTTTAAAGCAGAATTGTTTCTGGTCAAATTTTCAGTGTCAACACAAAATACTGCAGAAGAAATTACATTGTAGTTTTTGGGGCTTTACTCTTTATTTTTTTGAGGATTTCAAAAATCAAGAGAAAAAAAACAGAGAAAGAAGGACATGGAAAAAAATAAGAAGAGAAGAAAGAAAAGAAAATCCACTATATATTTTAAGCCAAGTTTGTATAGATCAATTTTAAGGAAATAATAATCTATTACCCTTTCCCAAGAACACTAATAAGAATCTAACATCTTAAAAGCTTTTCTTCTTGGAATATGAAACAAACAAAAACTATTGCAGAGAAAAGTTAATCCTTATGTGTCATAATTTACTCTCTAGCATTTAAGTAATTCATCAAACAATATTTTAATCACTTTCTTTTACAGAAAAATCGACGTGTATTGACAAACAAGAGCAGCAAAAGAAATCGATCTTGAAACTACATCACTATTGCTTATATTACTGTATATAACTAAACTATGATGGGAAGTCTTAATTTTATAATTAATTTTAAGATGGTAAGAGTAATTTTTTTCAGAAGAAGTTATGTTAATATACATTGTACTTCTTAATAAAAATGCTCTGTCAGAAAAGATTCATTTACTAATTATTTAAAGGTCTGGAAGTACATGTTCATGAAACAATAGAACAGAGGATTCTTTTACAAACAGGAAAAAAAATGTTATTGAAGACAAATACAATTTCTAAACATTTTATTCTTGAAATTTTCTTGCATTATTCTCAAAAAAGATCTGTGCTGGTGAAGTTTGTTAAAAAGATATTTCATTATAAAATAATTCATTTTAAAGAATATTAACAATATCCCAAACCACATAGTAAAGAGGGTCTCTCATTAGTATCAGAAAATATAGAATCCTCTTTATGTAGGCACTTGAGATTTGAAAATCACAGTTAATCTTTTCTTTTGTTTTGAAAATGTTCTCCTTCTAATTCTGTTTTAATAGAACAATGTAGTAAGCAATTTGGAATACACATATTTTTAATAACTATAGAACAAGTTATTTTTTATGAAAATGTAATGAATATGAAATAACAAGGCAAGTGAAGAACTGACATGGTACAGGTGATATCCAGGTAAGCACATGCAAGTGGTCAAACTTACATCTGATGAGTGTGAAGATGATGAAAGACTGGAGAGTAATTAGTCATACATATATTGTATGTAGAGTAATGGTCATACATATATTGAGATCCCAGGGCTTAACTATGTGGAAACCAGTGAGGGATGAGAAGCTGGTCAGTAACAAACTGTATAAAGCTAGGGACATAAAAAATGTCATACCTAAACAAAAATTTTTTAATTTAAAAAAAAGTCCTACCTGCAGTAAAAGGGAAACTAGAAAATATATTTTTCCCCCAAGATGAGACCAAAAGAAACTGTAACTTTCTTTGTCTGTTGTGCTCTGAGTGGAAAACTTGGTCATTGTCATCATCTTCATCATCATCATCATGCACGAGGCTCTAAATTTTGTCACCATAGGCCTGCTCCCTGATGGACCAGGAGCCCTAGTTTACATTTCCCACCCCACCACCACCACTTGGAGGAATGAGTCCAAACCAAGACATAATATGGAGGTTTTTCTAGGTTTGCAGTGTCCCGTGATGCTAGGAAGAAACAAATCTAGAGCTTTCCCGAGGAAAGTATGCTTAATTGTAGCACTTTGGCACTGCAGCAAGTTGAGTTCTCAGTGGTTAGTACTTAGCTCAATCACATGTGAACCAAATTATGATATGAAAAACAAAATGTAATAGGCCATTCTGAGAAAAAGTCAATAGAAAAAAAAAAAAAAAACCTTACTTAAAACATCCTAGAAGAAAGTGGAATTATGAGATCCTAAATCTAAAGTAGATCTATACAAAGCAGTTTAAAAAGATAAAAGATGAGGTCAATAAACACTGTAAAGTGACAACCAAAATAACGGGGCACAGGAGAAAACTAATCAAAGAGAACTTCTAGGAAAAAGAGAAAAGTCATCAAAAAATGGGAGAAGAAACAAATTGAGATAAGGAAACTGAAGCACTCCACGAAAATCTGCTTTTTGCTCCTTTTTCTGCTTCTATTCTTGCTAAAACCTGCAACCCCACCCCACTTTGCACATGCCTCAGAATGCAAATAGTGTATATTCTCTTTATACAGGACAAGGAGTTAATGGTTTTTTTGGGATAAATAACATCTAAGGAAGGACCAGGTGAGAATGACTGGATAAAGCCATCACATACATATTCCAGACCACTGATGCTAGACATCTTGACACAACCCCCTGGTTCCAAGGAATAACACCTGGGCCCTTGTCTTTGTTCTAACAGTTCCTGGATGCCTGAGAGGACTTGTACACCAGACCACGATCCTCAATAAAAATCTCAGACCCCGAACAAAGACAAGACTCTCTCTCCTTTCCTGAGTCTCCCAGGCAATCCATACCTGCATTCTCCCTCTACATTCAGTAAACTCTGTTTTCACCTCCTGCTGGATCACATTTTATTTCTATCCTGCATGCAGCCAGGGACTCTTGGCTGGTCCTGCAGTACCCTCTGTGGGTCCTTGGACACTATCTGCATCAAATGTCTACAGCTGAATAGAGAGTCAATAACCAAGAAATCAAAGCTGAAAGAATTCCCCAGAATTCAACACAGAAAAGTAAGGAGGTAGGAAACATAAAAGAGGTGTTGAGACATGTAATATTTATGGTAAGTTCTACTGATACTGTGATGTAATGAGAACCAAATCTTTGGTCTTTGTCCCTGGTTCCTGGCACAGAACTCCCAAAACTTTCATAATTTCCTAAGTGATAGGGGTGACAAGAACATCCTTTGTTATAAAATTTTGATCCTAGTACCACCAGTTTGTGACAGAGAGCATCTAAGCCCCCTGAAATATTTGAGTGATGAGTGTCTTTTTGTAAGCCAATGGTATGACAGGTGGCTGGGGGCCTAGATAGCTTTAAGTCAAGGGCTGGCCAACAGAAAAAACCAACTAACTATGTGATTAGATGTTGGAAATTTTAGCCCTACCCTTGATCTCCAGGGAGGAAAGAGGGGCTGAAAATTGAGTTAATCATTAACAGCCAGTTATTTAATCAATCATACCTAAGTGATGAACCTCCATAAAAATCCCAAACAGTGGGGTTTGGAAAGCCTTCAGGTTGAGGAACACATCCACATGCTAGGAGGGTGTCACACCCCAACTCTAGGGAGAAAGAAGCTCCCGTACACTCAGGATCCTTCCAGATCTCACCTTTGTACCTCTTCATCTTGTTGTTCTGTGTTCTTTATAGTTCTTTATAATAACCCAGTAAACATAAATAAGTGTTTCTCTGAATTTTGTGAGCCAATTTAGCAAATTATCAAACTGGAGGAGGGTGGAGAGCCCTAACTTTATAGCCAAGTTGGACAGAAGTGTAAGTCCCCTAGGCACCCATTACTTGCAACTGGCATCTGAAGTAGGGAGTGGTTTTTGTGGGGCACTGGCCCTAACCTGTGGGTTTATGATAACTCCAGGTAGTTAGTGTCAGAATTGAATTAAATTATAGGATATGCAGTTGGTATCTGCAGAGATTAAGGGAATTAGTTGGTGTGGGAAAAGTACCCTATGTATTTGGTGTCTGGAGAGTTCTGGGGACAGGTGTCTTTCACCTATATCCATAGCTGGAGTTATGGAAGAGAAGAAAGAAAATGACAGATAAATCACATTTTCAAAAATAATGGCTGAAATTTTTTCAAAATAAACATTGACTTGAGATAATGAAACATAATATATGTGAAGAATAATAATCCAACAGATATCCACATTTAAGCTCATCACAGTGAAACTGCATAATGTCAAAGATAAAGATGTGAAGAGCAGCCTGGAAGAAACAAGAATATATCATGTAAAATAAATGAAATTCATATTGCTAGAAGGCTTTTTCACCAGTAAAAGTGATATCTAGAACTTCAAAATTCTGTGTGAGAATATCCTCTTAAACTTTTGTATCCTAGAAAAACAATCTTTCAAGAATAAGTACAAATTTAAAATATGTTGGCATAAACAAAATAGAGAGTTTCCCACCAACCAAACTTCAATAAAGAAACTTGTAAATCATCTACTTCAGGGGGAAGGAAAATGATCCCACAAGGAATATTTACAGTGAGAAACAAATGTTGGAAAAAAAAAATAAGACATGGGTAGACAAAGAACAAATGTAACAAACTTTGTCTAAATAGATGAATAATAATGCTTAATTGGTGTTGTTCAAAATACAAGATAAACTAATATCTGGGGCAACAATATTTCAGCTGGGATTAGAAGTTGAACTGTTCTAAAATCTGTTATTATTTGTGAAGAGAGTATATGACTAATAAATTTAATCGTTGACTTTGTAAGGTATGCTTGACAAAATGCAAATTCAGCCATTGGAAAAAACAGATACAGAGGGTATGTTTTATAAACTAACAAAAGGATACAAACTTGGAAAAGAAAATATCATACCAAAGCAAGGCAAGGAATAAGTAGGGAAACATTGAAAAAAAGTGGGAAAGCACAAAATATCAGAAATATATCAAAGTATATTAAGAATAACAATAAATTTAAATTGATTAAATATGCCATTTTAAAAATTTATATAATGTTCAGGAAAAATAATTCAGATACATGCTATTTATGAGAGACACACCTGAAGTCTAAGAACATGGAGAGTTTGAAAATAAATTGAGGCCTTGGAAATGGTAAAAAAAACATGGTTTCAAAAGCAATAGAAAAATGCTTACAAAAATAAACCTGGGGAGAATTGTGTTAATATCAAACAAAGTAGATTTTTTAAAAAGATTTTGTTTATTTATTTGAGAGAGAGAGAGAATGCATATGCAAGAGAGACACAGAGTGAGAGCATGAGTGAAGGAGGGACAGAGGGAGAAGCAGGCTCCCCACTGAGCAGGGAGCCCAATGAGGGGTGCTCCATCCCAGAACCCAGGGACCATGACCTTTGATCCCAGGACCCAGGGATCATGACATGAAACAAAGGCAGATGCTTAACCAACTGAGCCAACCAGCCCCTCACACAAAGTAGTCTTTAAGACAAAAAAAACAACTAAGACAAAGATAAAGTGATGTATTTTAGTAAGGCAGGGGTTACTTACAATTTAAAATTTGTGTATGTCAAGTTAAAGAGCTTGGAAGTATTTGAGAAACCCTCAAGGAGAAATAAAAAAAAAATTCAGGATCAAAGAGTTACTAAAGTTATTAGCTTATTGTATAGTTGCCTTGTAATATAGAAAGTAGACAATCTCAGTTTTTCTCATATTTTAACATTCATAAGAGAACAGACGAGAGATCATGCTACAATGCAGATACTGGTGGAGGGGAACTGGTGTGGGGATTGAGATTCTAAAGTTCTAGCAAGCTCCAGACTGGTGCTGATGTTGTTTGTTGGTTGACTGTGATTTAATGAGCAAGGACAGAGGCGAGGGGAAATCCTCTTTCAAGGTAGTTTCAAGGAATCCACTTAATTATTAGTTTTATATCAATACATAGATTCCTGGAGGCTGGCAAAATGCATGGCTGATTGTGTCTTGAAAGAGCAAAGCTGATGGCAAGGAGATCTTGGGGAGAAGTGTGCAGAGAGATCTGTAAGAATGGACTTAAAGTGTGTTGAGTAAGTGCCACCAAAAAGCACCCGCAGCTGAAGAGCATATAGCAACCGGGTGGAAAATAAAATTTACCTGGCAGTTGTCAGCAAGTCTCTGCTCCTGACCACCAGAGAGTTTGCACCAGGGGTCTATGAACAGAGTGGCCACGGAGATGGAGGCTCTGCATGAGCCCAGCCACATGGGTCCTCTCAATAAGCCCAATGTAACTGTTGCCACTTCAGTCAGAATAACTAAACTGCCAGGAGCAAAAACGGATGTTGAGCCCTTGGTAGAGAACCATCCTACAAGACTAGGTAGCTCCATAACAACAAATGAGATGCGTGGGATCCCCTTTACCCTGAAAAGGGGTGAGGGAGTGCAGTGTGAACTCACTGGAATTGCCATTTACTCCAGATACAAATTTTCTTTCTCTGCCTGTAGTTCTTCTGCCAGCATTACCATACAACACTTTAGGAAAACCTTGATTTATTGACAGATGATTGATAATTCATAACATCGCCTCAATGGAAAGACATACGATAAAATAGATGCAGCAGTGGGTACATGACCAAAGACCAATTAGACTGTGGTGATGGCCTTTGGAAGGTCCAGTTACAACAGGGATTGACAAACATCGTCTCTAAAGGGTCACGTGATAAATATTTTAGGCTTCACATGCCACAGGGTCCATGTTGTTCCTACTGATTATCACGAAGAGCAATGATTTCCACTAGACGAAGAGGACACCGGAGCACATCACATTACTTCCATTGTCAATGAAAACAGAGAATGTGTAGCTTCAGCAGCTATGGTTTGATCAAAGGAAGACAATCAAGGGCTCATACTTCTTTGGGATGAAAGTCTGGGTCACCCCACAGGAATGTGACCTATATTACAGTAAATTTTGGCTAAGGAGAGAAATTATGAATATTAGTTGTGGTCATGTAAACAATTGCAGTTGCAGGAACTAGAGTTTGTTACACTAATCTTCCCGTGGAGATTACAGCTATTACCATGAATCCTCAGCAATAACAAAAGTGTTATTTAGGTCATAAATAGATTTGATTGATGCAAAAGGTGGACAGCACCAGATGCTTTTGTTTATTCTCAATATCACCTCTGATTTCAGTTCTGGCTATGGTGGATAGTTTTGCAAGTGTATTGATACTCTCTTTGGGAAAAGTGGCCCGCTTAAACAACATACTACAAAACCCCATTTTCTGCCTGAGTGCTCTCCACTGTTGTGGCCATTGGTAGAAACTTAACTTGGAATGTGTTACAAACCGCTGAGAAATGTGGGGGAGTTAACACTGCAAGTAATCTTTGCTTCAAAGATACAGAATCCGATGGATATGTGTCCTTACCTTCCAACCTTTGGGCAGTTCCTTCTCACCGGCTTTCTATATAACTCCCAGGACGTTTAGCAGAATTGTACCCCTATAAGCCACAGTGGTGATTTGGATTATTTATAATTATGTTGACATTCCTGACATCCTGGTATCAGTCTCCCTGAGTCTTCATTCCTACCGTTTGGTCTGATCTCCAAAATAAACTACCTGAATAAACATTTTATCTCAGCTTCTACTAAGTGGAAAATAAAGTTAAGAAAACTAATAAAATAAAAATGCCTCTAGTTTAAGGTAAAAGAGTTTAAAAAGATAATGAGAAAATACATGAATAAATTTATAACATTAAATTTGAAAACAGGAGAAATTCATTCTTAAAAAAACTGAAATAAGAAGAAATTGACCTCCTGACTAGTTATACAGCTGTCAAAGGATTGGCTTAATCATTAATTTAAAATTCTTCCATGGGAGGAAAACAAAAGCAAAACAGAAACAGCCTGTCTGAGTCTGTCAAAATATTAAGAATATTTTTTGAGAGTCTGTCAAAATATTGAGGTAGAAAGAAAACAGAGAAATGGCATACTTCTTCAATTTGTTAAACAAGTTGGTAAAACCCTGACACCAAAAATGCTAAGTTCTCTTAACCAACTTCTTTAATCAAGTACTTTGATTACCAATACAACTTTTCATACCAGCCTATTAAAGGAGAAAATAAATCATGTGCTTATTTCCACGGATTCAGTAAAGCACGGATAATTTTCAATGCCTATTTATTATAGAAAGTTGATATAAAACTACAAATGAAAGAACTTCTTGAACTTATAAACCTAAAGCAAACAATGAAATTACTGAAAACCTAAAGCAAACAATGATGGAACATTTAAAGTATTATCTTTAAGGTCAGAAAAATATGTGTCGCATACCTTCAATTTTATTCAACATAGTACTTTAGGTCTCAGTTAACTTACTAATAGACACAGAAAAAGATATGAAATAAATTCACATCTCCCGTTACCTTCCAAATGGTACACTATTTTCCAAAATCAAGGATTTTATTTTTGCAGGTGTGTGTGTGTGTAACTGATAGAAAAGGATGGTGAGTGAAAGGAAAAAATAAGACATGGGAGAAAGATGTAAATGGGAAATGAAAGTAATGAAAGATGTAAATGGGAAATGAAAGTAAATGGGAAATGAAAGGAGATGATGCTGTCTAGTGAGAAATTGTGTTTTCTCATCTCTACCCTGTGCCTCTTCTAGCAAGCACATCACCCTGATGCCCTTAGAAATCAAGTTTTGGATACACATTATGTTCACTTACGTAAAGTTTGGCAGATGAGAGCGAGATAAGGACCATCTGTGGCGGCCAGGTCAGCTCAGGGAGAACCAGGCTCCGAGGTGGCAGGCCATGTGACTAGTGTCCCCAGTGTCATGACGTGAGGGGCAGTTGTGGTCGTGGGAATTGCAAATAGGGCGCCGTGGCCTTTAGCTCAATAACCCAATGGTTATCTCCATTTCTGATCCTCCCCAGCCTTGAGTGTGCTTGTGTACGCTTACTTCCCTGGATCTATCTAGAATGGGCATCCACTTCCTGTGCAAAATCCTGGCTGATTTAGGGGGAGGAGGACATCCTGCTGCTGTCTGTTTTAATTCCTCTTCATGTTCTGTAGTTGTGGCTGGTCAACTGACCCCCTGAAACAGGGGATACTTCTTTGCCTGAAGATAGTCTTTCTCACGGCGTCACACATCTGTTTATTGCTGCATTCTACATACACCTCTGCGGCTTCCTAAAATGATAACCTCATTGTTCTTATTTAAATGCCATTAAATACAAAGCCCAGTTTAGGTAAAAAAGAAAGCAGTCATATCTCAGGCATCGAGTCATCTCTTGGTTTGGTGACATGCCAGACTTCAGCACGTGCCTGCCAACTATTCATCTCTCTGTGTGCCATGACTAATGCGTTTGCCAAACATTCCAGGTGTCAATACTTTACTTATGCTTTGTTGGAAAGGATAAAAAGAAATGCACTGGGAAATATTGCCAATTAAGAAAAATAGCTTTTTTAATGGGGACATATTATTTTCTCCTTAAATTCCACTGGGTACTTAGCTTTCAGATTTTCATATGTTTTACAGATTCAAAGAGGATTTTCCAGTTTGGCATGTGCATCGCTTGGCCACATTTAAATATGTGCATAAGAAAATATATTTACTGGACAGATCAGTCTTGGTTTCTGCCATATCGACATTCCTCTGTGGGAAACCGCTCCCTCCCTACCAAGAGCTGAAGAAAGCCCCAGAGTGGCCCTGTTCAGGGCTTCATAATATACCTCAAAAGCCAAATGAGATAGGTCCACTGTGGGCACCTAACCCAAGGACAGATAACACAGAAGATGGCCAGGGAACTATAAGTTGTCTGATATTTAAAGCTCTACCCGAACAAGGATCGTGATGAGTAGCTTGGCCAATCAGATATTCATTCTCAGGCATTTCAACTGATCCCAATCCATTAGCAGCTAGAAAACTGAGGAAATCTACAAAGCCAAGAAATTTGAAGAATTATGCCTGATCATTTTTTCCTTCAACTTTGTATGATTTGAAAGTGGCTCTTAAAACAACTTAAATACAGATTACCAACTCATCAGATGTGGAATATAGTAGACATTTTTAAAAAATCATTTCATCTGAAACAAGCTTAGGATATTGCTCTTGTATTCAGGATTCCCAACACCCCTTATGTTTGGTTCACAACAGTCATCGTTCGATCTAAATTACTTCAGCTAATTGGCACAGGATCTTAATTTCATATTCTGAATTCATCATACTTTTTCCATTACTTGTCTAGATGATGCATCGTGGTAGAGCATCATATGTAAAATTGATTAAGCTATGTGCATGTGTAGAGATTAGACGCTGTTTGCACATATTTAAATATCTGACACAAAATAGATCTATATGCACACACACATGCACAAGAAATGAAGCCTGTTACAACATTGCTTTTGAAGTTTTCATGTCTTCAAGTCATGTTCACATTCTTGGAACAGTACAAGATATATATCCTATGTATATCACATTCAAATTAATTACAGGTTAGGACACCATTCGCACTCAAATGGAATAAACTTTATTAAAGTACATACTTCCTTTCTCTGAAAAGTTTGCCTATTCATCTAAGTATAACAACAAAGAGCTATGTGGAAGCCACGGGATTCCAAACTAGGCTGCCAGATCAGTTTAATCAACTCTGGAAGGAAATGGAGTGACAGTTGTCCAAGCTAGATCACACTTACATTCTCATCAAGTTGGCTAATCCTGCTCAACCAACTGTTATTGTGAAGAGAAGAAAGGATCCTACTTTCTGGCAGCTTGCAGTATGGTTGGGAAAACAAAAACATGTATAAAGAGGCATAATGCAATACAGGCTACAATAAGAATTAAAATGGAATTACAGACAAATTACAAAGGCAGAACAAGGGAAGGAAAGATTCTTTTTGACCGGCAATACATGCCAAACACTTGGAAAACATGTGACTTGAGTTTGACTTTAAGGATACGGAGGACTTCATTATTTTCAACTCTGCAAGCAGATTATGTATTTTAACTCCCCTGACATGCACTATTCCGGCTCTCACTTAACTTTTAGGTTGGCCTCTGTCCTACCACCTTCATGTATGTATTCATATATAATTGAAAATTTGACAGCATATCAGTTTTGCCCCATGACACAGATCCCTCCTCATTTGATAGTTTGTAAATTCCACAGAGTTTTAAGATATTTATACTCTGTTTTCTTCATATTTTTCGTGGTTCACTTCAAGGTTTTGGTAGAAAACATTATTCTAATTTCCCCTGACTTACTATCAATAAAATGACCCATAAACTAAGCAATTTAGGCATTGCTTTCATTCCCAAATCTGGTAAGCTCTTTTTTTATTCATATTTACTAGATACCCTTGATGTATGTTTTACACATTTTTGTTATTGTTGTTGTTAGTTCAGTATACTGTTATGAGTCAAGAATTCTGTACTAATCACAAGACAGCATTCCCTCTTGTGGTGTAGCCTATGCTTATCTGTGGCAGAAAGGAAAATGAGTAGTCGCAAAGCAAAATTTTAGATTATTCCAGCCAATATACTGTTCTCAATTATTGGATATTTTAGTCACAGAAGTTATAGACCTGAGTTATTCAGATAATTTCCCAAATGGTAGCATTTTAAAATAAAGCAAAATGTCACACTTTAGTATGTGCGGAAATAGTCTGTCACCCCTTGTTGAATGTATTAGAATCTGAATAATATTACTAATTCTTCCAAGATATAATGATGCATTATTGGTCCAGTACATCAGGGACCGTCATAGAATTATCCTAAATTATATTGCATTGAATTTTAAATTCAGTTATGCTGTAAGTTTTATCATCATAGAAAAAATGCTAATTTTCTTTAACTGTGTTTTGCAATCTTGTTATGAAGGGTCTAAAGCATTGTTTTGTCCCCCTTGGGCATCTTACCTTATTATATTTTTATGGTCTTTCTCACCCATCCTATTTTTTTATTATTAGTAGTACCATTTAATATATTCTAAATGGTTACCTAGTGGCTTAATAAATTTTATAAGCCTCCCTGGGCTCCTCATTACTACTAGCGAGGAACTGTTTATAGAAGAATAATATTTATTGATGTGTGCTCCAAGTCTAGAAGGCCCCCAACAATGTGCAAAACTAAAAACTAAGAACTCAAATATTGCAAGCACAAAATAAATTATTGAACCTAAAAAAAGTTCCTCCCATATTTTTTATCAATAATTTCAGTGTTATTCATGCACATTTTTGAAGTGCATTTCAGTAAACAGCCCGTTGACTAACTGCACTGGGTGGAGAGTTAATGATCTGCTCCTCTGGGGACTATTAGAAATGGCTGTGCACAAACTTCAACTTGAGCAGATGTGAAACGCTCCTATGATACATAAGATAAATAGAGTTTTGACCATAATCTGACTAGCAGATAGAGTCAATGATGCTCCAAACTACCCTGGCATTAGTCCTCCTATTTCTGAGTAGAGATGAAGTGAATTTTCCCAGCACCAACCGATTCCTCACGCAAACTCTCTGAGTGGAGACATTTGTTAAATCTGCCACCAGAAGACTGTAAATCAAAAATAAGTGAAGCACTCAACCTATATAGGAAAGGAGAGTATCAAAAAAGAAATAAAGACTAAAATAAAAAAAAGAAACAAAAATACAAAAATGACATGATATAAAATGTGTAACATTATGCTATATGTATAACTTTAAAATAGCATTATATTTATGATACTGAGCTATCACTATATATTTTTGTCAAAAAATGTTTGAGTAAAACATTTTTATATTAAATGTTTATATATATTAAAAGTGAGAAAAAATAGTAGTTTTCTAAAACAGTTATTTTAGAATTTAGAAAAATTCAAAGGGGATATTTGTCTTTCATTGGAATTGCATATGAAGTTATACAATGGGAGACATGATAGGAACCTTAGAGTTCATCTAGACATTTCTGAGGTTTTGAGTGATAAAGACTAGAATTGCATGTCCCAAATCCCAGCCCAATCTTCTTCCTTCACTTCGTAATGCTCTTTTGGGAACAATTATTAAGATAGGTCAGAGACCAAATTAAATATAGACTTAGAAAGAAAATACATAAACATGTACAGGTATCTGTTCACACATGTACACATTATATGGTTGCATATCATTGTGATTCTATGTAATTAATGGTTACAAATTTATAATAATAAATTGACATCCTGTATATTCTTTCATTCCCTCAAATGTCATTGAAGCCATTGCGTATGCATAAGTGTCTGTGTAAGTGTTTAGGGGCATTTATATTGTTTTATCTTAATCACAGGACCTATCAGGTAATAATCATCGTGTATAAAAGACTCAATTGTCCTATAATTCTGATTTTTTATTAAATAGAAGTGATAAAACATATGTGAGGATATAAATTCAAATACTGAGATCTGTTTCTAAATTGATTATGGTGTTTTGCTTTTCTTTATTTATAGTTGACTTGCTCTCAATCAGTAATCACGGTAAATTTTTAGTACAAAGAACATGAACTTGACAACAGAAGATAATTCTCCAGCAGTGGTTTCTGCTAGTCATGAATGTCCTTTCAACTGTCAAAACACATTCATATGCACCATTACTGTAAACTTCCAAGGAAGGAAACAACTTTTGACAGTTCTGCTGACATGTCTCATCTGATTTAACTGAATATATCAGAATAACCAAGTCACAAAGTAATATTTATATATTTTGTAGATGTGAAAACTCTTTTATAAAATGGAGAAGTGGCTACACTTATTGAGACTATTCTGGAAATATAAAGGTTGATAATATAAGATTATTATTTTGATCATTGGTGATGATGATGAGTATCTTTCTTGCTGAATTCCCTAAAAATCTAACATGTAAACATAACAACTTTGTTGTTCCTAAGATTTAACTTCTTTCCAGACTGTGGAACCTAAATTATATTGCATATTTGACCCAGTTTCATTTTCTATATTTATCCTTTTCTTCAAAAACAACCCCTGTTTTTGAAAATAAAAAATAACATAATTGAAATACATTTGTAAATATATCTTCTCTTCATGCATTAAAAATTTCAATAAAGTTTTTCTGATTTTCATTTTTCTTTCTACTTTGTAATTCTTTAGTGAGAAAATATGCTTTTTTCGGTAATCTACTGCATGTTTTTAAATGTATCTTACAAAACTAAATCATACCTTATTTGTTTAGTTTAAGCCATTTTGATCAATAAGTAATGATACTTAAAACAATGGAATCCTTCTTGTTGATTCTCTGAAAAGAACCAAAGTTGAAATATGTATAAATCAGAGAAAAGGGATACTCTCAAACAGGAAAACTCAGGTAGAGATGGGATTCACACTTTCTCAGGTAGAAACTCTGTAAGCTTAGAATGTCCCATACTCTGGAAAGGGAGCAGACACCAGGAATTTCCTCAGGAATTCTAAAACCAACGGAGATGTCAGTCACTACCCAACTCCTCTCCCCCAAGCCTGGGATTGCAAGCCACTGGCAACAAGATGTTGCTCCTAAGCTAGCGTCAAGCTAAGCCCTATTATTAAAAGAGCAACAACCAAAAAACTCTAACCAGTTTACCTGAGGAAAGCCAAGGCACATATCCTGTGGGTTTGGAGAAGTCTTTCTTATTTTGCCTTGGGAATTGAGATATGAAGTGGTGAAGGGAAATCTACTTGCTTGCTTCTTGTGATTTATTCTGATACGAAGCTGATCCTATGCACATAATAGAATTTTCTGTCAGAGCTCCCATTCAAGGGAGGGGCATGGGCTGTGGATTTATAAAATGAAGCAGAGGAAACACGACCCACGTAGTGACCTCTAGGGAGAAGGACTTGTGGGAAGGAGAGAAGGGTGGGAGATCATGTGACTCTTTTCATTTGTCATAAGTATGTATTATTTTATAATCAGAATAATAACTCACATTGGAAGAAGTACAGAACAGAATCATGTTATAAAAATGGAATGCAAAACCTTACTTGGTATACATTTTATACTCTGAAACTTGACATTATAAAATCTTTTGCTCAAAAACAGGATTTCTGACCTAATAGACCCCGAACATAGGTTGCATTTTATAAGTGAGTATTACTTTACTGCCTGGTTACGGTTCTAATATAGAAAATGCTGATATGTATTTAGAGCGAATATTTACAGTACTTTAAAAGTAAGTGCATAATTTTCACATGCAGAATGTGCATAATTATGTGGTAATAACTAGCAGAAAGAACATTTCTTGGCAATTAGGGTCTGACAAAAATAACAGTACTACAGTCAGGTTACCTTTGCCAGCAGGCTATTTTTAGTATCCCAGGAAATGTCTCCTCATCAGTAGTGACTGGTATTAGAAATGTTGGCACAGCAACTTAAACAAACACACTTATGTTTGTAGTAAGGTTGTATTGAACTAGAAATCCCCTGAAATGAAGTACTTTAAGAACTTTAGGCTGTCCCACCACAGCAGCTTTCTCAACCTCCGCAGGACTGACATTTTGGATCAGAGAATTCTTTGTTGGGAGAAGCTGATCTGTGCATTGTTTAACAGTGTCACTGGCCTCTACCCACTAGATGCCAGTAGTTTCCACCAGATTGTGACAACCAAACATGTGTTCCCACGTTGGATGTTGCCAGATGTCCCCTGGGGATAAGTCACCCCAGCTGAGAATCATTGCTCCAGAGCCTTAAAGATATCCTCCTGTTGTCTTTATTACCTTGTGCTCCCTTTTGCCTATGCCTGAAGTTCTTCTGGACTATAATTTAGACATTTTAGAGGGTCATTGACATTTTCAGAGCAAAAAAAACTCTTCTTAATCGTGGGGCTCTTGTAGGCAGCTTCTGAATTTCCATATAGTTCCAAAAGACGACTGAAAAAGAATTCACTACCATGTTTTAGTTGCAGTTGTCATTGACCTCCAAAGAGTTTAAAAGTTAAGTGCCTATGGAGAGAAAGAAAAATATATCTTTGCCTCTCCCCACTCCACAAGTTATGTATTCAGACCTGTGTCGACCTCAATAATGACTCCCATCTACACTGTTATAAAGAAAATCAGGATTCAGTTCTTTATGTGTAGGAAAATACTCAAGAGCAGTACTTTTTTTTTAAGATTTTATTTATTTATTTATTTGACAGACAGAGATCACAAGTAGGCAGAGAGAGAGGGGGAAGCAGGCTCCCTGCTGAGCAGAGAGCCTGATGCGGGCTGGATCCCAGGATCCTGAGATCACCACCTGAGCAGAAGGCAGAGGCTTTAACCCATTGAGCCACTCAGGCGCCCCAGCATCAGGCATTTTTAAAGGAAGTCATATATAAAGAATCATATCGGTAATGGTAATCATAGATACAAACATACATGTCTTATAAATACATATATATAATTAGCATTCAAATAAATGTTTCTTGTTTTATGTACTTTCCATATACAAACTTACTTATCCCTCATAATAAATCTATAAAGTACTAGTGTTTTCCTACTTAACAAATGAGAAAATGGAAGCATGAGACTAACCAGCAGCACCAAGATTCAAATCCAGACATTTTTGGCTTTAGAATTCAATGTGCAATGAATCCTCCATTTGGCCTTTCACTGTGTTATGCTTCTTCTCAATAGAAAATATTGAAGCCAACTATTGTGGAAAAATGCTTTACATGTATTATTTTACTTAGTCTTCACAGGAACTGCACAAGGTAAGTATTGTTATTTCTAAATATTTGCAGATGAGGAAATAAAAGCTCAAGGAATTAACTCCTTCACTAGTAAGAAATTTAGTAAATGGAACTCGTGTCTGTAATCTAGGTCTTCATGACTTCAAAATCACTTAACATCTCTGCATCTTAACTTTTCTCTAAACTTAGGAAATTTGATTAGATTGCATTTAAGATGTTGTCCAGCTCTAAAGGGTCTGCATATTGATATGTTAGCATGTTCTTGTTAAAATTTCAACTTCAATTTCAGGATAAATTTGCACAACTGTATTTCATTTAAAAGTGATTTTTCAGATAAAGCCTAGATATTAGCTTATAAGCCATCATTAATTTTTAAATACTTTCTTACAGCCACTATATTTCACCTTACTAATGGCAGTAGGGAATCTACAATTAGATAGAAGAAAAAAAAAAGTAGGCCAAAAAGGAGAATATATATAAAATACTGATTAACTCCATTTGTATGAAAAATAGAGTGGACTGGGGCACCTGGGTGGCTCAGGCATTAAGCCTCTGCCTTAGGCTCAGTTCATGATCCCAGGGACCTGGATCCAGCCCCACATCAGGCTCCCTGCTCAGCAGGAGGCCTGCTTCTCCCTCTCCCATTCCCTCAGTTTGTGTTCCCTCTCTTGCTGTGTCTCTCTTTGTCAAATAAATTTAAATTTAATTAATTAATCCATTAATTAATTAAATCCATTAATTAATTAAAATTAATAAATTAAATAAATAACATTAAATTTAAAAAATAAAATATTTAAAAGAAAAAAAAAGAAAAGTAGAGTGGACATATGGGGCCTAATAAACATTAGAATGGATTTGCTGAATGTTGGTTGTACAGGTGTGTGGATTCCTTTTACTTACCTGTTTTAATTTGTTCATCACAAATATTAAGTGATGGTTTTAGTTCATAAAACAATTAGCTAGCATTGTTTGTATTAGTGAGGGCAGATAATATTGGGAACCACATGGAATTTTGCAAATGTAATATTCAATGCTTGAGAAACATATTTAATATTTTATAACTTTTGCTTTATGATAGGAAGAAGAGATCACCATCAGCTTAAATTATTACTAATCTGAAAATCCTGTTCCTTATTGAAAGGGCAGAGGGTGTGTGGGACTCAAATGATGAAGACTTGGGATACTATTATACAATAAATGTTAAAGAATAATGTTAAATGTTAAATAATGTTAAAAAATAAATGCCTAAGCCAAAGAGAATCTTTACCTACAAATCTACTTGCCAGCAGAGGTATTCAAAGAAAGGAGTGGGAGCATCAGTATTGGGTGCAAAGAATAACAGGATGTGGGGTGCATGGATGGCTCAATGGGTTGGGCCTCTGCCGTCAGCTCGGGTCATGGTTTCAGGGTCTGGAATCAAGCCCTGCCTCGGGCTCTCTGCTTAGCCGGGAGCCTGCTTCCCCCACTCTCTCTGGCTGCCTCTCTGCCTACTTGTGATCTCTCTCTCTATCAAATTAATAAATAAAATCTTAAAAAAAAAAAAGAATAACAGGATGTGTGGTTGGTAGAACATTTAAAATCAGTAATAACACTGACTAAAAGGTGGTCCTAACTTATCACCACACATTGGCAATCCCAAATATTGTTAATTATTAAATATCTTCCCCAAAGAAATTTTCTTTAAAGATTTTATTTATGTATTTGAGAGAGAGAGCACACACATGCATCCATGCAAGAGTAGGGGGAGGGGCAGAGAGAGAGAGAGAAAGTGAGAGAGAGGAGCAGGCTCCTTGCTAAGTGTGGAGCCAGAGGCCTGGCTAGATCCCAGGACCCTGGGATCATGACCTGAGCCAAAGGCGATGCTTAACCAACTGAGCCATCCAGGTGCCCCTATCCTAAAGAAATCTTGTTAGTCTAAATTATACTTTCTGACTTTTTATAATATGTGTTTCAAAGTAGCATATTTTTATTACTTATCCCTTAAGAAATATTATATACTACATCAAAGTTAATCTTGAAAATCTCAATTTTATCATCATCCTGGAATGTACAGACTCAGCTGGATATGCTCCTTTTGAAAATAATTTCTTAAGAGTTCGGAATTGTTGGATAGCACCTTCAAAGCAACTTGGTCTCAAGTCACTGGCAGCACTGATTCTTGCTTTTTAAACAGTAATTTTATTTAAAAATAGCACAATAATTCATAATTAAGAAACACAAGTTGAGTTACTTCAAAACTGTTATTCTACATGACAACTTGGAGTTTTGATTTGCCTTTAAGGGTTTCAGATATTTGAAAGCTGCTGTAAGAACCTAAAGAACAAAAGCATAAACTGTATTTTAATTTCTGGAATTTATATGGAATTGGATTTTTGGAAGTCTATGCCAAATTTATCCTTACATTTAAGACTTTTCCTATTTCTATATCTGAGGCTTCATGTAAAAGGAACTGTTCAAATTTGAAATTAATAAAATTGCTCTCTTATCCCCGTGACAATAGGTTGACTAATTTGTCTGCACTGTCTACCCAACCTGACTACATGAAGAAAATCAATTTTGACAATTAGTGACAAATTTGTAAATGTTAAGGCTAAAATCAGAGCCTGACTGGCTTAGTTAGAAGGGTATGCGACTCTTGATCTTGGGGTCATGAATTTAAGCCCCATGTTGGGTATGGAGCTTACTTTTTAAAAAAGGCTAAAAACAGCAAAAAAAAGGCTAAAAACAGAAGCTGTATGATTTTCTTTCATTAGTGCTGCTAACCAAAATATAAATATAGGTTTTCCCCCTTTTATCAAAACATAAATTAATGTAATTAAAATATAGCAATCAAAAACACATTTTCTCCTTTAATGCTATAACATTTTAATTTTTATGTAAGTCTATATATGACCTTCAGTAAAAGGCACTTCTCAATGACTGCATATCCTTTCTGGCAATTATTTATTTTTCATCACTTCCTGATTACTACTAAATGTAAGTTTATCATACAAAGGTGGAGGCTTTATTCTGATCCACTCTAGGTGTCAAATACATGAGCTATGTCACCGCTAGAGAAAAAAAAAAAAAGCTGATTTCTAATATTTTTTGGAGACACCTAATTGGAAAAGAAAAATCTGTAGTCCTTAGCAAATATGTAAAATATATGTTTATGCTGTAGGAAGGACACTTTCTTTATCTGGAAAAGTTCAGGAAGAGCCTGTGCTCACTTTAGTGAGTCAGTATGGAGGAGATTCATACACAGAGACAAAATTTGGATGAGAATGAAAAAAGAAAAAAAAAGAATTTGCACTAAAATGGTCTTCCAACTCCATTTTAATTCCTAAGGTTAAGTATTTCTTTTCTGAGACTTTCTCAAGTAAGAGAAAATACAAGTGTGTGTGTAATACGAAAGGGGCAGCCCTCTTCTCAGGCAGATGTTGCTCTTTTTTCCCTCTAGTTTCATTAATATAAAACACCTAGGTATATTTATTTCTCAGAAAAAATATAATGAGACCTCTATTTACACAAGGATATCTTTAAGATAATAATACTGCAGTTGTATTATAATCTAAAGTACGAGGTGGGGAAAAGCAAACTTTGCTTGATTGTTTGGACCAAATAATAATTCCTATAACAGAATATTTATTTGCTTTAATTGTGGCTTTCCTGTTCTGTGTTGCTGCTATACATAACTCACGGACATTTCTACAAACACCAATTCGATTATAATAACTCATCATGTACTATCTCTGATTTTGGTTTTAGCATGTCTTTTTTCAAACAATTGTATTATCAAGAGTGTAATGTAAGGTCTGAAATTGAGGCCCAATATTGTGTGCTGCCTTGACATGTACTGCAATGCGGAGGGTGTCGACTGACTTACCCACAAGCTCTCCTCCTCACTCTGCTCCCTCAGGTAAGGTTCCCTAACTCAGCACTCCTCCCCCTTATCTGAGAGTAGTAGCAGGTGTCTGTTCCCTGGAAGCCCCTACAATCATGCAAACAAGCCAATCACTTCCTCCCACAGGAATCAGGGGGAATGCACTACCCTCTTGATACTATAAAACTTGCCTCCTATGGTTCCTGATGATTCACTCTGTTCTTTAGTGCAACCGCCATGTGGCTCTGTGTGAAGTGTGGTGTTCTCCTCCCTTAGGCTCTGAGTTAATGTGACTCATCAAGTGCTCTCTTATCCGCCAGCTGGTAGGTGTCCTACATTTGAGCCATCTCCATAACCCTTAATGGGAAACCTAGCCTCACAAATGAAATGAATAGGTAATTAAACAAACAAACAAAAACCTACCATAACATTTATTACTATGCATGTCTCCATTTGAATGGATGGTTGTGTCATAGACTTTGTAGTCTGTTTATAATTTGCTATTCATCATTTTTTTAAAATTAACTCATAAAATCCTTTAAAACATGCCAGTTATCCTCTTAGGTTTTGAAAAATCTACTCTCTTATTGTGGAAATAGTACATATATCCTCCTCAAAAATGGAAACAAGAAAAAATATACAGTCTTCACAGTTAAAAAAAAAAAAAGCTATATTTGGGTAGCGGTAGCTGTTAGGGAAAAAAATAAGAAAAATAATGTGCCTTTAAGTATTAGTATGCATATCTATCTATATCAATTTATATCTAGTTTATTATATTCATTTATACCCATTTATTATATCCATTTATTATACCCTTTATATCCTTATCCATGTTATATCCATTTATACCTAGTGTGTGTATATATCTATTTATATACATTTCCTTCCTGTTTTTACTTCTTTCATTTTCTTGTATCAACTAAATATTATAGAGTCACATTTCCTTACATATTTAGATTACTCCTCTCTAGTCTTATTTTACCTGTCTCATGCATTATTCCCTTATTCTATTGGAGATAAGTTCATATGTAATTCACAAAGTATCTGCCAGAAGTATTGAGATATTTTTAACTCTATTTTTTAAATAGTAAACACTTTGTTAATAATAAATTGGGATATAATTATATATCTGTAAGTGTGTGTGTGTGTGTGTGTGCATGCGCCCATATATATGGACATATATTTGAACTGGTTCTGATTGTTTAAAAATTGTGGTTTGGGGGGGAATGATTTTTTATTCTTATTTTTCTACATCAGCAATACATTTCACATAAAAAGACAACCCTCGGTAAACTTTGTGAGTCAATCTGTGTTCTAGACTGAGTGTTACTGGTTTTATTATGTGTGACATGATCAGAGGCGAAATAATTTGTGGCACCTCAGTCATGTGCAATAACCATCTCACATCAAAAAGCAAATAACCAATCTGACTTTTACTATTACACGGTTCATAAGAACTGTGGTTACTAGACCTGAAGCGGCAAGCAAGCGTGAAATGTAATATTGTTTAACACCTGATGTAAAAATTGTTTGTGGGGAAAGGGAGGAAAAAGAAAGAAAAATCTTAAAAGGAAAGGGAGTGGAAAGTTGGTAGAAGGAGAAACCCTGGAGAAATGTTTGAGAAAGTGCGTTGCTGCAGCCCTATATTCTGCTGGCTATCGCCTCACTTCCTGGGACATGGAACTGACCAGACAGTAATTAGTAAATTAACCACGGAAACTTGACTGGGCATGGGTTTTCTTCAAAACAGAGTGGGGAAGCTTTGATATGAGAGGATCTCTATTGCAGGGAGCCTGGAGAATCTAGAAATACTCTATGTTGATCACGTTTCTGCAAGGGTCATCAATCTCTTCTGACTTGAAAATTAAAAGGCTTGAAATTGCATAAACTCTTTGAGAAGAGCAAGATTTATGATTACCTTACTCACTGAAGGGAATGCTCAAGACAGAATTAGACTCAGGTATTTTTTAATGAACTTTAAAGTTTGTAAAGGAACAAGAGAAATTAGTGAAAAGATTTTCTTTTCTAATGGTTGTTAAGTGCATGAAAATGATTCAAATTTCCCCTAGAAGGATTGGCTGAAAGGGTAAAGGGACATCTGTGAAGTGACAAGAAACATATTCATATAATTTGGTATATTAGTTACTTTTAAAAATGACAACTCAACAATTACAAATGAAGTTAAGACTTGTTTCTAAGGAAAGCTGTCAATTGTGAAGTAAGTTATTTTTGTAACTGTAATCATTCCATGGCTGATAAATAAACTAGGTTAGTAAGTATAAGTATGAAACTACTCCCAAATTGTATTTTTTTTTCAATAAATAAGTCATGGACATTTGCTTGAATAAGAGCTAAGCTTAAAATTACATTGTTTTCTATTAAACTGTGAAATGTATATAATTCAGTGAATATTTATTGGACTACTAAAGTAAAGATACAGCTATGTTTGTCAGAGAGCTTCAAGTTTAATATTCATAAAAATCATAACATAATTATAATTAAAAACCATATAAGTTAATTGTTGTTAGAAAATATTAATTAATTTATGTGGGATTACAAGGAGGGAAACAGTAGACATATAATAGAATTTTTACAAACTTTCGGAAGGGTGGTTCATTCAAGCAGCAATTTGGACTTAGCTACAACAGATGGTATAGTTATGAGTGGGGCAGGGGGAGGGTGGTGACAGGATGACCATGAGGAAAGGGAGGTCAAGTTCCTGGGCTTTGTGTCCATTTTTACAGAAGGATGGGCTTCTTATAAGATATGAGAAAAAGTTAAGTGTTGAAGAAGTAAGTATAATGGAAGATGATGAGTGCTAGCCTGGATGTAATTTTAATCTTTTAAGATTAGAAAACTGCTGTAAGCTGGAACCACAGGATCATGTGAAGGACTGATACTCTGAAGAGATTATTTACGACCCATTTCTCCCTGAGTGGGGGATCTCCATCTTGCCTAGAATTTATGTGTGTGTGCACAGCGGTTTGAGGTTGATACCTGAGTTTTCTAAACTAGATTCTCCCACCAGGGACTTCTGATGGAAATCTCAGACTTAAAGCCTGTCTTTTTAATATTCTTACTGGCGAAGATATTTCTATCACTTAAGATGCCCAGTTCATTCATCAAGCTACTTTTAGACAATTTAGAATATACAGAGGATTTTGTTTAATTTTTCTACTTTTCTTGTTATTATTACTATTGTTGTTAATTTATTACTGACTCTGTCAATCTACTTTATTATCAGATTAGAATATAGTTGGCCCTTGAACGATGGTGGGGGGCTAGGAATGCCAAGCCTCACGTGCTTGAAAATCCATGCATAACTTTTGACTCCTCCAAAACGTAACTAGTAGTAGTCTACTGTTGACCAATAGCCTTGATAACAGTTGGTGAGCACATATTTCATATGTTAGATATATTGTGTACTGTATTTTTACAATAAAGAAAGCTAGAGAAAATAAAATGTTACTAAGAAAATCATAAGGAAGAAAAAATATTTATAATACTGTACTGTATTTATATTTTTTAAAAAATCTGCTTATCTGTGCACCCATTCAGCTTAAATCTGTGTTGTTCAAGAGTCAACTGTACTTCATTTTAGATTTTAATAACATTAGAGATTATTTTTGCCCCAAACCATGGAGGATGGATGAAGAATTTTCTCCTGGTTTGCTCCATGAAGGCCCTTTATTTTCTCCAAAATAACCAGTTTCTAAAACCTTCCCTCTAGGAATCGCTTTCCATTTCCCACATGAAAGAATTGCTTTGGCAACTCTGAGTTTGGAAGCAAAAATCTTCCTTTTTTTCCTGTTTTCTTTACTCAGTGGAGCTAGAAGATAATAGATAAGAAAGCCAATAGTAATGGGAATGTTGATATCTCAATGAGCAATGTCCAGAAGAAATAGAATGTAAAATTCAGATGAAACTTTTAATTTTCTAGTAGACACATAAAGAAAGAAGAAATAGGTGAAATTAATTTTAATAATATATATTTTAATCTGAGTTAATAAATAAATTCAATTTCTCTCACCCACCAACCCCACTTATGGTAACCACAAATCTGTTCTTTGAATATATAAGCTTGTTTTTGTTTTTATTTGTTTGTTTGTCTTGGTTTTTTGTTACCTTTTTTTAATTCCACATATAAGAGAAGTAATATAGTTTTTGCCTTTCTCTGTCTGACTTATTTTACTTAACATAATGACCTCAAGGTCCATTGATGTTACAGATGCCAAGATTTCATTATTTATGGATGAATATTTCCGTGTGTGCATGTGTTTGTGTGTCTTTGTGTGTTTGTGTGTGTGTGTTAATTTAATGATTTGTCCATTGGTGTACATTTAGGTTGCAAATGTTCTAAGTGTTTAAGTCCTGGTTGTAAACCAGTATCTTGGCTATTGTCAATAATGCTATGGTGATGTAGGTTATTGTCATGATGAATAAAATTGAGGGCCGCCTGGGTGGCTCAGTCAGTTAAGTGGCTGCCTTTGGCTCAGGTCATGATCTCCAGGTCCTGGGATCAAGCCTCATGTCGGGCTTCCAGCTCAGTGGGGAGTTTGCTTCTCTCTCTGCTTTTGCCTCTCCCCTTGCTCATGCTCTCTCTCTCAAATGAATAAATAAAGTCTTTAAGAAATAAAAATTTAAAAAAAGATTAATAAAAATTTATTACTAATGGTAACAACATATTTTGTTTAACTTTATATATTTAAAATATTTTCATTCAATATGTAATTGATAATAAAAATTATTACTGAGGTAGCTTACATTATCTTGTTCATGCTCTCTTTGAAACCAGTCTATATTTAAATTTATTGCATATCTTATTTCAGATTAGTGCTCAATAGCCACATGTAGCTCATGAACATTGTATTGGACGGGGGGGCTCTAGGTCATTGTTCCTATTTCCTAGCAGAAAAAGAAATGGTTGAGCTATAAGTGAATTTTCATTGTATAAATTCTAGTCTATAATTTCTATAGATTCAATTACAATAAAAATCCAGCCAATTGTGACCTTTTGAAAAGACTCTAGAAGGACATATCATTAAGATACTAAATATCCTGGGGTGCCTGGGTGGCTCAGTGGGTTAAAGCCTCTGCCTTCGGCTCGGGTCATGATCCCAGAGTTCTGGGATTGAGCCCCGCATCGGGCTCTCTGCTTGGCGGAGAGTCTGCTTCTTCCTCTCTCTCTGCCTTTCTGCCTACTTGTGATCTCTGTCAAGTAAATAAATAAAATCTTAAAAAAAATACTAAATATCCTTTTTTTTCCTTGTCTTTTTGTAGAAAAAAACCTGAGATGGCCCAAACTATTCAACTATCATAAAGGAAGGTTAGTTTTTTTGTTTTACAATTTTAGCCAAAGCGGAGCTGGCTGTGTTAGGGAGATTTCATACAGGAGGAGAGTTGAAGAAATTCATACACTGAAGCCATGTCCACCTTTTCTCCATTGGATTTCATACAGAATTAGGTTCTTTCTAATCCACTCCTATCATTGGTCCATGCATAGATAATTTCATTTTATTTAGTCAGCCAATCAGTTATTTTCAATAATATAATAATGATCCATGAGTCTATCAACACTTAAGAAATCTAGAGTCTTGACAATAACTTACACATAAACCATATGGTTCCACCTTTCGTCTTCCCAAAGGAAGCATGTGATCTTCACTCTAGCATGATATTGACTCCTATGTTCATAATTCCCTCATTTTCTATTTTTATGTAGTTTTATTGAACCCACCAAAATTTCTAAAAATACGTATTTTAGTTATGTCAATATTATGAATATGTTATGCTGTGTGCAATGTTATATATTTCGCTTTTAACCCTTCACAACTTTATTTATTCACTCTTCCACTGATGCATGCTTACTTTGCAGACTGTCACTATTGTGCACAGAGCTTCTGCCAATATTTTTGTAATATTTTTGTATTTCTCTTGATGTGTATAATATCAGTTATTCCTTTTTGTTCAATAATTCAACACACTAGAATCATGTCCCACCATGTGTCACGTACATTTGCCTGCAATGTTATCTTTTTTTAGCAAAACATATGATTCACAATGCTCTCTTTGACAATGAGGGTCTGCTTAAATTCAGGGCTTCTCAAAAATATGTGATTTATATGGTTTCACTTACTTGTGGAGCATAAGGAATAATATGGAGGGCATTGGGAGAAGGAGAGAAGAGAATTGGGGGAAATCAGAGTGGGAGATGAACCATAAGAGACTACATACTCTGAAAAACAAACTGAAGGTTTTGGAGGGGATGTAGGTGGGGGATTGGATGAACCTGGTGGTGGGTATTATGTAGGGCATGTATTTCATGGAGCACTGGGTGGTGCATAAACAATGAATCTTGGAACACTGAAAAAAAATAAAATAAAGTTTAAAAAAATGTGATTTATGATTGTTGACTTTGATAACATTCAGAGTCCCACAAATTTGTTTAATACTGACAGTGACAAGTAGTTTTTGAACTGTTTTGAGAACTTCCTAAGAACAAACTAAAATTTTAGCAAGGAGGAATAGGACTTTTAAAGGTAGTAAATATTATATGTGTCTGAGAGTCTTAGTAATGGTTCTTCTAACTTAATATTTCTTTTTTTTTTTAAGATTTTATTTATTTATTTGACAGAGAGAGAAATCACAAGCAGGCAGAGAGGCTGGCAGAGAGAGAGGGAGAGCAGGCTCCCTGCCGAGCGGAGAGCCCGATTCAGGGCTCGATCCTAGGACCCTGAGATCATGACCTGAGCCAAAGGCAGAGGCTTAACCCACTGAGCCACCCTCAATTAAATCTCTCTCATTTATCTGTTAAGTACTTCCCTAACTTTGGCTTTATTCAGTATTATACTCTGAGAAACTGAAATTACAACTCATTTTTATCTCTCCATTAGATTTTCTTTCAAATCTTCATTCAGCTAATACATTAGTCTCTCAGACTAGTTTTTGCCAAAGTTTGGATTCCAGATTCTTATTCATAGGCAGGATGGAGTAATCCGAACATCACAAAATTTGGAATGAAAAGACCAGATCTGTGTGACGGTTCTGGGAAAATATCCAAATTTCACACACCATCCATTCCTCCAATCCCAGGCAGAGAATGACCCAGTCAGGGATTTTAGCAATTGTGGTTGGTCAGGGAGTAGTTTTCTCTGGGTCTGCAATTTAGATAAGCATTCTTTCTCAGGGCAATCAGGATGCTGAGATCTAGAGAGAGAGCCACTTCAAAGTCAGTTGAGGAAAATCAAGTAAGGTAAAAATGAAGTTAAGGTGAAAGTAAATTGAGTATAAAGGAAGAAAACTGAAGGATTACAAATGCAGTGGTGGGTATGACCCTTTTAGGCACGGATGCAAGTGTTATAGACTCCTGGTCTAAGCAAGGACCAACAGAAACAGGTCTTAACAAAAAGAACATATTCTTACCATCAACTCATTAAGAACACATTCAGAAGCTAGAGGATAAACTCAAATATTTCTTTCTCTCCCCTCTAAAACTGACTTTAGCGGGATCATTCTGCAATGGCTTTACATGCTTCTTCCTTGCCTGGACTCTTCTTCCACCTTCCTATTCTCCCAAAGTATGACTCTCTATCACCCAAGGACCCAGCTCCACCCTCTGGCCACACAGCTAATTCAAGTCTAGGATGACAGACTCCTTCTTTTGGCCCATCCTAGAAAAGAGAATGTAGCTTGCAGACATTAGTGTAGAAGGACTTCCAGAATGAGATATCAAAATGCAAATATATCTTTTCTTGTAATATCAAAAAGAATTCCTTTTCCCATTTAAATAATAAGGTTTAGTGACAAAACAGATGAACGTAACAAAGAATCTCCTTCTGCCGTATGTGTATTAGTTTGTCTTTAAGGACCTCAAACAAGACAGATATAATTTTTATTCAAATTATACAGCCTCTTGAGACCCACATCTGGCTCCCTGCCCAGCAGGGAGTCTGCTTCACCCTTTCCCTCTGCCTCCCCCAACTCCTGTTCTCTCACTTGTTCACTCTCTCTCAAATAAATAAATAAAATATTTTTAAAAATTTAAGAAATTATACAGCTTCTTTAAATCTTAGTATTACAATTTTAAAAAGCACTGAATTATATTTACTTATAAATATGAACTTAAATATCATATTATGTAGATATTGGAAGTAAATGTTAAAAATAACAATGAAAAGAATTGAAAATAATTGTTACTAAAAAAAGGGAATATTTGGAAAGAAGTCATGGAGCAAAAGCGCTGTTTTCTTTTTCTTTTTCTGTTTTTTTTTAAAGATTTTGTATATTTATTTGGCAAACAGAGATCACAGGTCGGCAGAGAGGCAGGCAGAGAGAGAGGAAGGGAAGCAGGTTCCCCGCTGAGCAGAGAGCCAGATGCAGGGATCCATCCCAGGACTCTGGGATCAAGACCTGAGCCGAAGGCAGAGGCTTTAACCCACTGAACCACCCAGGTGCCCCTAAAAGTGCTGTTTTCATGATTTATAGTTTTTTTTTTAAACATTACCAAAAATGAAAATTAAATAAAAATAAGGCAATCAGTATTTTTGGTAAAATGTGTATGAATGAAACACTGTCAGATCTTTACTGCAATGTTTACAAAGGAAAACTGACTTAATAAAACCAATTTGGAATTATTTTACATAGGATATTGTGAAGATTGAGTATTTTTCCAGTATCTTACATAAAGATGTGATCATGGATAGATTCAACATTCTTTCTGAAAAATTATTTTTTAATGGAAATTTACCAAAATTGATATAATTCTGAAGAAAATAATTATATATTTCAAGCACAATGAAAACATTTATTGAGTTAATTGAGACACATAAACAGACAAGTAAATATCTTCTACTCATTTAATGATTGTTTAATGGAGGTGGTATGATTTTAAATGGCTCTCAAGCTGATCTAGAGAAAATTTTCAATATTTTAATATTTTTTTAAGATTTATTTATATACTTTGAGAGAGAGAAAGACCTGAGGTGGGGCAGGGGGCAAAGGGAGAGGAAGAGAAAATCTCAAGTAGACTCTCCACTGAGCATGGAGCCTGATGTGGGGCTCTGTCTCATGACCCTGAGATCATGATCTCAGCCAAAACTAAGAGTGATGCTTAACTTATTCAGCCACTCAGGTGCCCTGAGAAGTTCAACATTTTAAACAGAAAACAAACAAACAAACAAAACCAGTGTTGGCAAAAGCAGAAGCTGGAAAATACAGAATTCAAGATGGGAGTTAGATTAGAGGTTTTTTGGGAGTACAGAATTTGTGTCATGGAATTGTTGCATAATAAGAGTACAACAGTGGTTAATAGCTGAAATAATATTGTGTGGTTTCTTGAAAATGGGTAATAGTGAGTTCTTATATTATTGTATCACTGCAAAAATCCTGTTTTTTACCTATTTACCTATTACCTATACTCAGCATAGGTAATGCTGTCACCTTTTCATTTTAAGAACTAACTTAAGAGGAAAACACTGAAGGTTTCCCTTTGTTATTTCAGTAAAGAAGGTTCAGATAAATTATAATAAACATGTTATTCTTCAGGCTACTGGTGAAGGAAAGTCTGGCCTTGAGTCTACTGGAGTCTACCCAATCTTCTCCAAAGCCACAGAATTTATGTCATTCAGAATCAGTTACATTAATAAATATACGAAAGGAATGTCATTGATTTTTGACTTCTAATTTAATGGATCCCAGTTTTGAGTAGAATGTAATATAATAAGTATAACAAGTATCAGAGCTCAAGTAATAAATGTCAGGTGTTCATTTGAATTAGGTATTGTTAGAGATTGAGTAAAAATTGCTGAAAGGGGATTGCCTTGGGCGGTTCAGACAGCTAAGCACCTGCCTCAGCCTAGGTAATGATCCCAGGGTTCTGGGATCAAGTCCTGTATCTGGCTCCTTGCACAGCAAGGAGCCTGTTTCTCTCTGCCTGCCGCTCCCCCTGCTTGTACTCTCTTTCTCTCTGACAAGTAAATAAATAAAATCTTAAAAAAAAAAATAGCCAAAAGGGATATCTTAACAAGCTGTTTAATTTGGAGATTTTTTCCAGAGCAAATTCAACACTCATTAGAAGACAATGATTTTGTTTATTTGTTTGTTTTTACAGGGAAAGAACGTGATATCAAGTGAAGAGCATGATATTCTCTATTTGTCTTGATCTGGGCAGAAAAAATCAAGTTGTTTTAAAGGAGATACATAATAATTAGCTCATCCAGCCAGAAAAAAAATAGTGAATTTTTTTATTTTTGATGAGTTCATATTTCAAGTACTATCAGTTGATATTGTGGGAGACCAATACACTGGACATTTAAAGAGAAATTTTTTTTTCAAGCTAATACAATAGGAAGAAAATTCGTTAATGAGGAACATCTCAAAGGAAAGGAAAAGGTCCAGGTTATATAAAGTCAGATACACAGAGCTTTGTGTATTAGCTTTCATTATGGGATCTTGGAAATTATGTTATGACTAATATAAAACATAACGGTTATTGCAGTAAGATTTGTCATTAATTAAAACAATTTAATTGTTTTAAACACAAATTTACATTTTTAATAATCTTAAACATTTAATTGAATTAATGGTAGCTTATGCAACTAGTAAACCTATTTAAGTTTAGGGAGAACATAAAACATAAATATGAGAATAAAAATGTGACCTTGTATTATATTTAATATCCAATATTATTACTTTGGAGCAAATATAGCTATTTTCTACTAAACCAGAAATATTAAACTAACTTTGTTTTTCAAAGATGTGCATAAATTATGTGAATGTGATGTCTTAAAATCTTTCCGAGTTAGGCTCTATAAGTATATATTTACTAACATATTGAAAATTTAGAAGTTCAATTTTCTTATTTTCCAGGTTTTTTAAGAATATTCATTTTATGAAAGCAGTTCTGTATCTCTAAGCCAATCAGAAAAGATCTTCTTTAAGAAATTATAACTTTGCCTTAGTAATACCATTCCGAGGTAAGAAAATACTACACACTCATACCATGAAAGGTGAGGACCTTCTTAAATTACAAACCTTGAGACAGACACAGATAGAAAGACATTTTATAGCTTTGATTCTAAAATTTTAGCCTAAGTCAAACATAAGAAATACAAACCATACCAGTTCAGATATTCACTTCTCAGTGGACATGAAATTCTTAACTGAGTTCAGTCAAAATAGATACATAGACAAACAGAAAATGCTAACAACCCAGATCCTCTGTTATTCTTCACCCAACAGAGACAAGAGCTATATAAACCATTAATCCATTTACAGACGTCACAAAATTCTCATAATACAAAAACACATGAATGAAAGTGGCACTTGAATGAAAGTGGCACTTGAAATCAAGTGAGTGCTCAAAAATAATCAAAATCAAATTCTTACCATTCTACCAACAGATGAGTGTCTAGAACACAGGGTCAGGAGCTGAACTCACTATTGGATCCCTGGATGGCTATTCAAGAATGGATAGAACACAGAGGGTGTGACTGCGGTGGAGTAAACAGGGCCTCAAAGGTGAGGTCCAATACCATCCAAATCATGGCACAAAACTGTGAAAGAAAATGGACTGGGTATTTTGAGAGACAATTTTATTCAGGCTATTGCAACAGGCAAAAGTGTCCATTAATGAAGACCACATCAAAGGAAAGCAGAGGGACCTAGGGTTTTACGGAAGGTAAGCAATGTTATAATCAGCTGGTCTTATGGCAGTTACCAGGGAGACAGAGATGTGTCTTACCTGATCATTGGAATGGTGTAGAGATGGATTTTATTTCAGAGATTGGGCCTATTTTAGAAAGTTTAGTTGTTTTATGCAGTCAGCATTTCTAGGAACAGGAAAGGGTGGGGATTTCTCTACCATTATTGCTTTCCAGGAACACAGTCAACATTGTTGCTATCTTCTGATAATTGTGAATGGATGCCTAAAAAAAAAAAAACCAACCAATTTTCTATCACAAAAGATACAGTAGTGATTTATAAATCATAGACTCATTTTAACAAAAGATGAACTGTAAAAAAAATTGGAAAGATTTTTGGATAGCCTTGACAATTAGTTTTTTAGATGTGTTTATTTCTTTTTTGGTGATTTTTAATTTCTAATTGTCAATTTTAATTATCAAAAGTAAAGTTTCTATTCCTATTTTCTGACTATATAAATACTTATTGTAGTATATAGGTAACTACAAAAGCATAAAATAAAAAAAAATAAAATCACAGTGTTTCTACCTTTCAGTAGTATTGAATAGCAACATTTTCTAGTCATTTTCTATAAAAGCTATAGAGCTATTTCTCTATTACTAACCTTTATGTTACCATTATTACTGTTCTATCAAAAAATAATAAATAGGGGAGCCTGGGTGGCTCATTCAGTTAAGCAACTGACTCTTGATTTTGGCTCAAGTCACGTTCTCTGGGTCCCCTGGGTAGCCCACTGGGGTTCCCCATTTAGCACCAGTCTGCTTGTCTCTCCCCCCCTCCCCTCCCCCTTTCTCTTCTGCATGTACACTGTCTCTTACTTTCTTCTCTAAAATAAAAAAATTAATTAAATCTTTAAAAGTAATAAGCACCAGTGTGAAAAAAGTTAAAACCTTTTGTGTCAATTCCCAAAATTAGAGTTTGAAATGGATTCTACCAAAGGAAATGAACCTTAAAATAATAATAATATATATTTTCCACTTTTCATTGTATAAATTTGATAGTATGTAATATAATAAATGTTTTTATTTAATAAGAAAACTCACCTGCAATCCTATAATTCTGTCACCTGCTAATAACCTCAGAGAGGCCCCTCCATCTAACATAGGTCCCTTTCCCTGTGTTCTCTATAACAGCTCCTTATTTATTTCCTTCTTGGCACCTACCAAAGTCACTGCCAACATTTGTGTATATTTCTTTCTGTGGTTATTGTTCTATTCAAGACACAATTACTTCTCAAGGAAAGCTTGATAATTAATATTTATAGTGAAAAAAATTCTTTTCTTTGGATTGTCAAATTAACCAGTACATATGATATATCTAATTTTAACATGTCCCCTGAATAACAATTTTTATTAAATTTGTGTGATAGCTGATTATTTTGATTTCTTTCAAATATATATATATATATATGTATATATATATATATTTTGCATAAGATGGTTTTCTTAAAATGTTGATTTAGCTTTGGATATAATTAATCTTTATCCTTCCGAAAAAAATTAAAATTCAATTTTCTTTATATTTCATCATTTTATACAAATTATAGTTTTCCTTCTGTTCTATCATTTTCTACAATTTTATACAATGGACAAATTATACAATGAACTGTGGAAAATACATATTACTATTTTATGTTTCATTTCCTTTGGCAGAATCCCATTCCAAGCTCTAATTTTGGGAACTGACACAAAAAGTTTTAACTTTTTTTCACAGTGGTGTTTATTACTTTTCTTAAAATTTTATTTATTTATTTTAGAAGAGAGAGGGAGAAAGGGCAGGGGAGAGGGACAAGCAGAATACACAGAGTGTGGAGCCCTATGGGGGCTCCCCAGGGACCCAGAGATCATGATCTGAGCCAAAACCAAAAGTCAGTTGCTTAACTGACTGAGCCACCCAGATGCCCCTATTTATTATTTTTTATAGAAAAGTAGTAATGGTAACGTAAAGGTGAGTAATAGAGAAACAGTTCTATAAATTTTATAGAATTTTATAAAATGAGGCTATTCTATCTTCCTTTTCTGTCATTGTATATTTTTAAATTTTAAATTAAATATAATTTAAATATTAATTCTGATTCTTACAGCTTTCACTTTTTTTTTTAAGTTTACTAACAACCCTTCCTAATATCACCTCTGTTCCTTTTTAGTCATTCTATTCAATAAACATTTTGGAATGCTTCCCTCAGCTACCACCTCTTTACTTATTTATTTATTTTTTAAGTCACTGTGACTTAAAATGCTTTAGAGGTTTCACTATTTTCTTTGGTTGTCCAAAGCATATTATTTCAGACTCTTACTTCCTCTGATTATTCAAAATGTTATTCCATGCTTATTAGTCTCCAATATTTCTTCATATATTTGATTCTTATTTTTCTCTTACTCATCACTGAACAAAGATATACATTTAGATTCAGTGTTTATTTGTTAAATAATATGCCATTGAGGGTTTGTTTGCTTTTTTAATTTTATTTTGGCTTGTTTTGTTTTTGCCCTTACCTATTCCTGTGGTTTAATTCAAATCCTCTTCTTTAATACACAGTTGGGCAGAAATAAAGCCTAATCAGACTTCCAGTTCTGGAATCCATTATTGCTGGAAAAATCAGGTATCTCCTCCATTCTCCAGTCCCCAAGTGCCTGAAGCACAGTAGATCAAGTTTCTGGAGAAATATAGACAACATATACATCGTTATACCCAAAGTCTTTGAGTACCTGTGGTTGTTTTATTTAGAGAAGATTTAGAGCTTCAGATTCTCCTCCTGTTAGTGGAGGAGAATCTGAACTAACAGACTCATTTTTAACTCCAATTTCTCCCAAGTTTGTTTAGAAATGGCAGTTTGTCTATGAATAAAGAAAAAGGCACTTTTAGGATTTGGACATACAATAATTATACAGTTACATAATTTTCAGTTTATTGTGGATCTTGTATCTCTAATTCAGAGAGGAGCCAGTTGGAGAAAGATACGCATTCTCCTTATATATTTCTGTATAGACTTGCACTCCTTCTTTTAGCATAGTATAATGTAACTAGTAAATTGGAATTAATTAAAATTATTTTTATTCACTTTTGTCAGCCTTTCTATTAGACTAATTTTTTTCTAGATTATAAAAATTGATCGTGGGTCTTAATTTCCTGTGTGTGGTGTGTATGTGTGTGTGTGGGTGTGGGTGTGGGTGTGGGTGTCTTCTTTCTTTTATTCTGTCTTGGTGGTCACTTTGGCAAGAATTTGGAAAAGAGAACCAGTGAATGCTGGCCAGATGCCATTTTAAAACTTTATTACCAGGCACTAGGTTTTAAAGCCCAAACCATCTATTACTAGGTTGTTTTGCCAGGTTTTCCCCTACCATATAACCCATCAGCAATATGTGAAAGACTGACTGATGTCATTGTTTGTTTTTGCTAATTTCATCTGTGAAATGGTAATTTATCTTAAAATTTTTCATATGTATGTATAAGTAGACTAGCACAATTAGACATTGCAACAATATTAAAATAGATATTTTTGTGCTTATTACAGGTAAAAGATAGTCACTGATAATGTAAAAGGGCACATTTCTTGAGAATTTATTAGGGGCTTATGCTCAGACACTTATTCTCAAAGTTGTTTATATTGTATTATATGAATCCCATAAATAAAATGCAAGGAGAAAATAGAGAAGATAGAGAAATACTTCAATCTGTAGCGAAAACTTCATAACATGTATCAGAATGAGCATTGGACAAGTGTTAGGAAATTAGATGGGTTATGAGGGGCATCCCAAGGTGAAAGTTGGTAGGAGTAACTTTCCAGAGTTGAGATAGTGTCATACATTTTCATGTCTTTAGAATACTGTTTGTATTAAAGAAATATAAAAGATATTTGAAAATATGAAAAGAAAAAGAAACTATCAACCAATAGTGTTTTGGGACCAGATAACTTGTATCAAGGAAATAGTTGGAGATAAATTTGGAAATATAGTGGATAGATTCTGAAAGATATTTAACGAAATTTGTACTTTTTTGTAGACAATATGTCATGTAAAGTGTTCGACTAAGCTATATAAACAAAACTTTAAAAATATGATTCTGAAATGATTGTAAAGTGTTGGTTTACCTAGGATCAAATGGAAGAAAAGAGGCAACTTAAAGGATATCCTATAACCAAGACATGATGTTAAAAAAAGAAAGCACCTGATTAAATAAACATTGGAGTGAAAAGAAAAAAGTAGGTGCAAGAGTCATTTTTAAGTAAAAAGCAGCAAGATATGGAACATAACTGTATGTGTGGAAAATAGTAGAGGGAGCTATTGATTATAATTTTAAGTTTTGAGGCTAGATATCTAAAAGTGTGGTAGTACCATTTGCAAAATAAGGATTTTTTAAAAGATTTTTATGTATTTTTTTGAGAGAGAGAGAGAGAGAGAGAGTGAGCAAGAGCGAGAGTGAGAGAGAGAAAGAGAGAATGAACAAGGGGAAGTGGGGGAAAGGGCAGAGAGGGAGAGGGAGAAGAAGACTCCCCGCTGAGCAAGAAGCCTGAAGCAACAGGGAGCCTTAAGGGGAGCCCAACACGGGGCTCAGTGAGGGACTGAATCCTCAGACGCCAGGATCATGATCAGAGCTGAAGACAGGCATTTAACTGACTGAGCCATCCAAGAGCCCCAGCAAAATAAATTTTAAAAGATAAGGTTATATGAGAAACTGATTTGTGTTTGTGACTAATCAATTTATTATTGTAATTAAAAAGAAATCAGTTTTGCAAAATTAAGAAAGCTCCAATGGAAGTGTCTCATTTTTGATGAGTAAATGTGAACATTGTTTTAAATGTTTCCTTTACCCATGCTTGGAAAGAAACATCATGATGATGGTGTAACATTCAATGCCGTCATTTGTTAGTCATCATAAGCTACCCCTTAAATACCAATATTCTCAATTATACTTCAATTAAGCTGAAAATTAAAATAAAATAAAGCTGCCATTTGTTAAATGACTGGATTGTGGGCATACATATTTGTTTATTAGTCTATGAAACAGATATATTTATATATATATATCTGTTGTGTTGTCATTCAAAAATATGTAAAGTGAAATGAAATTTGATTCAAGATAGAAAGAATAATTTCTTATTCTCAGATCCCAGGAAATGCTAGGAGCTATACTCCATGTTAATTATTTCAGTGAGAAAAGTAAAATTAAACAGGCCACTCTTTTAACACCATGTTTTATTATAGTAAATAGAATTATCTGCAACATTTCCCAGTTTCTTTTTTCTTCTCCTACTTTTCCATCTGTTATTTTTTATGTTTCACACCTGCTGAGTCTGTGGAAACTAGAGAAATTAACTTTTT